>PVJS01036449.1:0-20454 GCA_004027185.1 Glis glis
GAGTCTTCTATTCTGCTCCATAGGTCTATGTATCTGCTTTTCTGCCAATACCATGCTGTTTTTATTACTATGGCTTTGTAGTACAGTTTGAAGTCAGGTATTGTGATGCCTCCTGCGTGGTTCTTGTTGCTGAGTCACGAAGGGTTTCTCTTATGAAAGTGGCTGCACCTATGTTTGGGGCATAAATGTTGGCTATTGTTATATCCTCTTGCTGGATTGTTCCTTTTACCAGTAATAAATGACCTTCTTTGTCTCTTCTGATAAGTTTAGGTTTGAAATCTAATTTGTCTGATATCATAATTGCTACTCATGCTTGTTTTCGAGTTCCATTGGCTTGGATTACCTTGCTCCACCCCTTCACCTTTAGTCATTTGACCCACTATGAAGTCAATGAATGCCAAGTAGGAGTTCAGGCTCTGCAGTCGGAAACATCTGGGCTTGAGGTTGAGCTCTCTTTAGTGATGCAACAAAGGAATGTTAATCTCACTAAGCCACAGTTTCCTCATCCATTTAATAGAGATTAAACAATATCTACCTCACAAAACACAGTACAAGTAAAGTACTTGGCACAATGCCTGGCATAGAAGAGGTACTCAATGAATATAAGTTCCTGTAAGTCCATACTTTTTAAACCTCTTTAAAACTGACATAACAAAAGAGATGAGGAGATCTAAAGAGTTAAAGAGGAAAATAATTTTTGAAAAAAATTTATCTGTATTGCTTGGAAGCAGAGTTTTAACAAAGGAAAGAATAAGCATCATTAATTGCTCCTGTAAAAGGAACTTACTACAATGAGTTCATTGGTTTAATTCTGTTGAGAATCCTAACATCTGGAATTTATTCCAGCTGAGTTCTTGCAATCTTTTGAATTTAGGAATGCAGTTCAACAGCAATCTAATTCTGCATGAGTGTCAGAGTTAACCAGATTGCTGGCCTTGTGGTTTTAGACTGCACTCTCCTCTCCCCACCCATCGCCATCTTGAACCCCAGGTGCATTCTGAAGAGGAGTCCTACATGTACTGTGGTGATGATAAGATGTCAAGGAACACTTTCCAGACATGTCGGATTATCTTTTGACATACTCATCTTAGTATTTGGGCTATACTGACATGCTATTCATATCTTGAGTGAAGTAGACTTTTCATTATAATAACTGTAGGGACTCAGTTTTCTTAAATATGGTAATAACATATATTTTTGGTGTTGAATTTCCATTTTGAATGTCTCAAGATACATGATTATATAGCAAAAAGCATGTAGACTGGGGTTGACATGGAAGGGTCTGAAGTCAGTTGTCTGTGGCTCAAATACTAGAGCTCCCACTGACTAACTTTGTGACTTAAACACTTGGTTTTCACCTATGCTATTTTTTGGTCCTTCATTAGTAAATTAGAGGTAATAATATTACTTACTTCAGAGACACTCCATAAATGATATAATGTATATGAAATGCTTAGTGTATTATCTGGCATAATAAATGTGAGCCCTCTTCCTCCTCTTCTTCCTCCTTTCCCTCCTCTTCCTCTTCCTTTCCTTCTAATGGATTCATTCATAGATAACTCTACCATGTACTAGGTGGTTATTAGCAAGTTATTTAATACCAATGGACCTCTAAAAATCTTTTTGAAAGGTTTATATGTAATCACAGGAGAATTTCAAATTTAGATGAAATAATATATCTAAGAAACTTGGGTCAGAGTGGGAGCTCAATGGATCATCATGCATTGTTTCCTTTCTTTCCTGTTCCTAATTTATTTTCCATTCTTTACTGATATATATCTATATCCATAGGAATATGTATAAGACAGATGTATGTTTCCCTATTTTTGTACAACCAACTTTGAATTTAGTGAAAAGGTTTCTCAAATATTATGCTGCATATTATCAAACATAAACAGTCTTGCTAAGATGGCAGTGAAGGATAGAAATAGACTGGATTCACACTCTCATTGCTCTTGCACTGTGGCTGGCCCACTGAGTTGTTTAGCTGCTGTAGGAGCAGGAGGTCTCTAAGCAGTCTAGCAGAATTTCATCTTGCCAATTGCTAGAGTTAGCAGAGACCTAGGAAATATATTAAAAAGGCTTGACTCCCAGAATTTATTGGCAAGTCCAAAGTAATAAAGAAGCAAAATTTGATATAACCAGGGGCTCTTCATGCTATCATTTTTCACCTTTGCCACATCCTCTCTAGCTGGCCTCAGCTATTTCTTAATGCAGTTTTGGAAATCGGAAGGGGGGGATTTAATGCCTTACTTGAGCATGCTTTCACTTGGCTCAGGCTGATTTATATTTAAGATTGTATTCCCTCCTCCAGAGACAGTTGAGATATTGTTGGAGTGATTGTTTAAAAATATAAAATCGTGCAAATTCAGTTACATGGACAGAGAGTGAGATGCTGGCAGCACCATCAGAAAGGGACAAAAAACAAAATACTGCACATATTAAAAATGAGAGGAAGGCAGAAAATGGCAATTATGAATGAGGTACTTGAAAAGAGTTGGAAATCAAACAAAGATAGATGGGAAGACATATAAATGAGAAAAACTGGAAGAATAAAAGATGCAGAGAGGATGTAATAAACAGAAGTCAAGTGATTTTGAACATGTTTCTCTCTTTATGTTATTTACTCAATTTAACATAAAGGCAGTCTGGGAATGATATCTGAGGAACCGGATCATTAGTGAGAAAGACATTTTAAAAGACAGACCTTCATAATGTACTCTCAGTTCCTTCAGATCCATATTTGGGAACTTGTAAAAAGAGACTGTGTGGCTGTTGAAACTGCTAGCACGTCTTTGAATGCCCCCAAGAGCCAATGGATCATGGTGCTGATTTCATGACCACAGACCACAGACTCACTCACATGGTGTGGGGGACTTTTACTTGTATTTGTTCGTATTTTCTTCTTTCTCTTTTTTCTTTTTGCTGTTTGAGTTGTCTCTGAAGTGTTCCCAGACATTCAGGCCATGTTCACAGCTACTGAAAATTTGCTATCGCCTTGGAGCAATAATGGCCTGGAAATTGCTTTAACTTGATGTTACAGTAGCAGCCACAGGCAAACAAACTTATAAACTGATAGGAAATGAGATCAAAAACCATTTCTACTTTTTTTCACCTTCGCATCATGGTTTGGGTAAATAGTTACTGGACCAACACATGTTTACTTCCTTACTGATTTTCTCTAAAAAATATCACTAAGGGAGTTTCTTCTGCAGAACATTCCCTGAACTCATGTTTCTGAATTTTTATAGCAAGCAATAGTTTTTATAGACCTGCAAATATGACTCTCAGATGTCAACAAACCCATTAAGTTCAATGTCCTGGCTGCGCACTGGGGAGCAATATGTTGCTTAGGGACTAAGCAGCCTGGGGTCTGTCCCTGACTCACTTGGTGACCTTGACTTTATGCTGCCTGCTTCTTTCTTTCCTAGGTTTGAAAGTGGGGTAATATCAGAAGATGACAAAACCCTGGTACTCTGAAGTGACCTCAGTCCAATAACATTGCCATGTGACGGGCTTTGCCCAGTGCACCAGGGGATGAAGGTTAGCATGGATCTTGTCCATCACCACACAATATCTAGAGACAACTAGAGATATGGTTGAACATCCCATCAGTGTCATTGGTGGAAAGCTGAGCCAAAGATTAAGGGCTCTGAAGAGTAAGTTCCATGAAGCCCAATGGTACAAGGCACTTACTGAGTTTTTGTATGGATTTCACCAGCAACTAGCCTTGCACACTTGATGAGTCCCCTGAGACCCCATCTGTGGTTCTGCTGTTAGTGTGAAAAATGGACATGACATTTCTGACAGGATTGTTGCAGCAATCAAACTGTATTCAGCTGAATTTATTTTTCGAAGGTAAGGAGTCATTTAAGCAGATCAAGAGGTAGGTGCTATAATGGTTAGTGGTGCACTAGAACCAAACAGCCAGAGTGAGAGAAACCCAGGGTGTGAGCCCTATAGGTGAATGCATGGGTGCCTCATGCTCCCATCATGTCTTCATCTCTAGAGATCCTGTTACTAAGAAACCAGGTTCTCTTCCCATTCCCACCCAACGACTCTCCTAAAACCTCCCTCACAGGGGTCACAGATAAACCTCGGTAGGACCAGATTCTGCAGACTCTTTCCAGTTGACCCGCCACTTGCCAGCTGTGTGGAATCCATCTACCTCACTTTCCTTAGGGATAAAATGAGAATAAAAACAGTGTCTATCTCACATGATGCTGTGGTCACATCTAAAGAATTTGTACTAGCCAGGCGTGGTGGCGCACGCTTGTAATCCCAGTACTCTGGGAGGCGGAGATCGGAGGATCCGGGTTCGCGGCCAGCCTCAGCTCGTTCTCTCTCTCTCTCTCCCCCTGTCTGTCTGTCTGTCTCTCTCCCTGTCTCTCTCTCTACTTAGTGAGGCCCTCCACAACTTCGTGAGACCCGGTTTCAAAATAAAGTATAAAAAATAGGGCCGGAGGTATGGCGTGGAGGTAGAACGCCTCTGGGTTCAATCCCCGGTACTGCAAAAACAAAACAAAACAAAAGAATTTGTACTATTGCTGACATACAGTAAATGCTCAGAAAGCGTTGGCTGTTAGTATAAAAATGTCTGCAAAATAAAAAAATTTTTTTGCTATTTCTTTTTCCTCTCATTTAATTACCTTCAATATAGGGACATGATCAATTTTTGTTATATCAACAGAGTATATTACAGGTATAAGAGAAGTGCCTTCCATTAAAGAACATTTTGTTTTATTTAAACAAATAAATAACCCATTAAGTAGATTCATTTGCTTTCCTTTTCTGCTCCCCCATTTAATTATAGGTTTTACACCACATTGACCATGGTTCAAGTCCTATGCAGTGACACCAGGGGTTTAACAATATAAGCAGCTGTTTTGCCAATGTTACAGACATACCACTATTGGATTCAGTAATTTCCATCCACTAGCTCACTTCCAGGTGAAGTTAAATCCTTTCAGTGGTGTATCTTACTGTATTTTGCTTCCACTGCTGTGGAGAGGCTCACTAGGACTTAATTCTGGCCATCTGCTAAAAATTTAAAAATGTAATTGTCTGGAGTGAGTACTGTGAATCCAAACAGGTTCAACTTCTAATTATGTTAATACTATTCATATCTCTTATTGTTTTTCCAATATGGTGCCCCCAAATGAGTAAATTTGACAGAAAGTTTTACCATAATATTTTATAATATCAATAAAGTTTATCTGCATGCCCAATTTACAATTTTATGCCTCTTAATGTATTCTAATTTTGGTTACATTGGCTGTATGGGCCGAGTTTACAGAAATATTCAGATCATAAAACGTCTGCTCCAATGAAAGGCATTTTGAATTTGTTTTATCATAATGGCATCAGGTTTGACACTGAGCTTAGAGTTTTTGTTCTTGGTCATATTTATAGAGAAATTCAATTTAAGTTGCAATACTGTGTATAAAATGCCCATTTGAGGTGAGGCTTGACACAAGTGTTTCACCAAATCATTGTAGCAAAGTGAAAGTTTGTCAAGTGAGGCCTAAGGGCTGAGGAAGGTGGAAAACAAAATCTTGGAGATAGGCAATTAATCGCTGGAGCAAAAGAGTCTGAGAGAGAATCCACCTAAGTGTAGAGAACCATCAAGCACCACACTCTGTCTCTGAGGGATTAGTCCATGATCCAGTCTATCGGCAGCAAAGAAGATGGGGCAGGAAAAGGAAGGGTCTTGAGATGGAAGCCTCTGATTTAAAATTATATAGTGTAAATGGTAGAAGGCTGTAATAAAAACTGGTTTCTTTTGTGCACAAAGGGTGTGCTCAAACAGTCATAGAAAATCATCAAATGAATTCTGGCATTTTGAAGAAAAAGACATTAGGGAAAGATAGGGCCGTAGTTCTGCTGTAAAACAAAAGATGCTGCAGTTACAACCTCTTTTTGAAACAGTGGGAACCACACCAGGCAACAAATGAGCAGTCCTGACTCCGTATGGTGAGAGAACTGCTCAAATGCAGGAAAGAGGGAGAGTGCCTGGTGAGCCCTGGACTTTGGTATACAGAGAGATGGAGCTTCTACAGACAAGAATGCAGAGGAAGAGAGTGACTGGCACGGATAGCGGGTGTTCAATGCATATTTGAGACTTAAATAAAGGTGAAGGGTGAGTAGTTTAAGTAGAATACTAGCTGACATTTATTGACTACTAATTAGTTGCTGATTTGGGGAACTTATATAATCATTTCACAGAAAAGCTAAACTTCAGAGACATTCAGTATTTAAGTTAATGTAGTCAGTCAGTTTGCAGTCAAAATTCCAACTTAAGTTGATTATAGAACTAGCCTTCTTTTTTTTTTTTTGCGGTACCGGGGATTGAACCCAGGGGTTTTCTACATCCGAGCTACACACCCGGCCCTATTTTTTATACTTTATTTTGAAACCGGGTCTCACGAAGTTGCGGAGGCCTCACTAAGTAGCTGAGGCTGGCCTTGAACCCGGATCCTCCGGTCTCTGTCTCCCATGTACTGGGATTATAAGCATGCGCCACCACGCCCTACTAGAACCAGCCTTCTTAATGGTTGAGTGGTTAAGAGCTTGCTCACTGGAACTATCCGTGCTGGGTTCAAGTCTGTATCACACTACTTACTAGTCTGAGTGACTTGTATGTTCTCTTCCAACTCAGTTTCCTTATCTATAAAGTAAGGGTGATACTAGTACTTTCTTCACAGGTTTGTTATTGGATTAATTGAACTAGTATTTGGAGAGCACTTTGTACAGCATATTGTATATCATAGTACATGTTAGCTATTAACAGCTTAAAAGCATCTGCCACTGTTTGGTCTGTCTTGCTTTCATATGTGCAAGAACATGAAAAAATATTTCTGACCAAAACTCTATCGTCAAAATGTCTTTCTATACTCATTATCTTTCCCATTTTATAATAATAATAATAATAATAATAATAATAATGATGATGATGATGTTTGCCATCCATAACTTCTTTTTTGTGGTAGTGGGTATTGAATTCAGAGGCATTCTACCTCTGAGCTTCACCCCAGCCCTTTTTATTTTTTGTTTTGAAACAGGGTCTCCCTAGGTTACTGGGAGTTTTGCTACATTGCAGAGGCTATCCTCGAACCTGCAATCCTCGTGTTTCAGCCTATCAAGTACTGGACTACAGGTGTGCACTATCATGCCTGACTTGCTATTCATAACTTCTTGGGTAGAAATATATGGGCAGGAACTAGTCAAGAAGGGGGGCAGCACTGGGTTGTACAAAGGGCATGGCGTTCGGAGACAGATGACAAGCTTTAATCTCAACTGAGTAGTTGTGTAGCCTTTGACAAATCAGTTACTATTTTTTTTTTTTTTTGGTTATGGGAACCAAACCCAGGGTATTTGCAAAGAGAGTTCTGAATAATACTGCCTCTCAGGAAATGATGGGCTTGAAAGTATTTTGTAAACTGTAAGGCACTATAAAAATATTAGTTACTATGTTAACACGCTGAGAAGGTTTGAAAAAATAAGAAAACAACACATTGCTGGTGAAGTTCGAAAAGCTTTCTAATTTGGGAGTTGTTGCAGACACCATTTAGGAATGGAGACACTCTGTACTAAATTTAGTTTAAAACAAACACACATACACAAATATGAAATGCAATTCAATTTTGAAAAAAAAATGTAACTTGCTCTACATGAGGAAAGGACTCTGAAATAGAACTAGAGAAACCTAGAGAGCAACATTGTGGACCAGCGACCCTGTGGTTATAGTAAGCCAGAAAAGAGAGGGGCGTTTTTACAATGTCATGCAGCATTTAAAAGGGCAGTTCTATTTTAAGCTTTTATATAGAGACAATGGGCTCCTTTCTTCCTTTTGGAGCTGGGACAATACTTGCCAAGCACCCTTCTGGGCACTGCAGGTCAGCTAAGAGGCCAAGATTCCTTGTCCACTACACACACACACACACACACACACACACACACACACCCCATTCTGGACTCATCCATAAAGGAGAAATGGTCTAATTGGAAGAGGGAGAGAAGAACTGAGGAGGGCCACCACGTGCAGCTTTGCAGGTCATAATGCCCCTTAGTTCTTTGTGCTCTTTTACCATGGGGAATCCGATTGGCCATTTCACCTCTGCACATGACTCTTTTGGTTTTGCTTGAATCTGATTTGAGTCTGAGTGTACAGAAGGAAGGTTGGAAAGAAGATATCATTGGAAATATATTAGAAAGGATGGAAAAATATAGTGATTAATGGAAATGAGTTACAAAATTTGAGAGGGCGGCATGTTAAAGAATAAACCCAGACTTCATTTATTAAAAATTTAAATAAAAATCTGAAATAATAGGAAGAGCCAGAAACATGAAATAGACAAGCTTCCCTCTCAGCAGAAGGCCTCGCCCCTGGCCCTGGTGAGTTGTGACCCTGGACAGAATTCTAGATGGTGACCTTCTTCCCTTGCTTATGAATACTTAGTCTTGGAGCTGTCCCTTCAGGTCCAACATGCTCCCTGCAATTTCTCATAGCCCTTCCCCAATTCCCTGATACTATCCTACTGTGTACTATTTTTACCTGCCCTTTCACAGCAGAGGAAGGGTGGTGGCAATCACATTAGACTATACACATCCATAGGTGAATCCTTAGGGAAAATTAAGAATTAGACATGTTTGCCTCCCACCTTCCTCCATCATTCTTGCTAGCACCTGTTCCAACTGCACACTTGACACACTCATCCCCTCAGGATTCTTGGATGGCTTTCTGAGTGGGCAGGGATGCCTCTCACTGATATCCCTTTATGGTCCAGGTCTCTCCCCAATCCTCACCACCCACAGTTCCCCAAGGATGCTCTTCCTTGAGTCATTCTGGTATAATGAACTGCATCCAATAGGCAAGTATGTAACTATGGGGTTCATGACTGCCAATGACTTAATGGGCTACCCTGTTAATTTATTCAAACCAAAAATACACTTGGCAAATTAAAGGGCTAAAAAGAAAACAAATCAGAAACAAAGATTTTAAAGAAGGCATTATTATTTGCATATTAACACATACTATCTTCTTAATTCCCATGAAGTTACTTTCTGGAATAAATGTTAAAATATCTAAACTCTATTATAGTATATAAGATTATATATTCCAAACTCCAATTAGAGAAATATTGAAAACAATCTAAATGTTTGATAAAAAGATATTGGTTGTACACAATAAAATAATAGGTAGCCAGTAAAAATGATGCTATAGGAGAATATTTAATTATGTGGAAATACTACATCATCTTAAGTCTAAGATACACATGGTTTGCTTTTATGTTTCTGAAATTAGGAAGTATCTCATATCCAACTCACAAACAATTCCACAGTTACTAAGCAAAAAAGTCTGTTGTGATGTAAGAGGTAGGCTGAGAAGACAGGTATGGTGGCACACACCTGTAATCCCAGAACTTGGGAGGCTGAGACTGGATGATTGCAGATTCAAAGATGGTCTCAGCAACTTAATGAGAACCTCAACAATGTAGCAAGACCCTATTTCAAAATAAAAAAATAAAATAGGTCTGGGTATCTAGCTCAGGGATAGAATGCCTCTGAGTTCAATCCCAGTATCAAAAAGAAAAAAAAAATGTAGTCTGAGTGAGCAAATGCAGTTGTATGTAGAGAAAGTCTTCTGTTCATCTGTCACCTAGTTATCTGAAATAGCACAACCATTGTAATGGTTTGGATTTAGACTGTCCCCCTAGACCTCACAGAAACAAGGTAGCAATGTTGGACGTGGTCCTTGGTTGCTAGGAGGTGTCCTGTGGGTGTGGCCTTGGGGATTTTATATCCTTCCTCTTCCCCCAGCTCACTCTCTTGCTTCTGGCTTCCGTGATGTGAGAGCAGAGGCTTACTCTTTCCCTCTCTCTGCTTCACACTGCCATTCTCTGAAAACCCAGCCTCACAAAAACTGAACCCAGAATCTCCAAGAAACCATAAACAAATAAATCTTCCTTCCTCTAAGATGTGTGGTCAGTTTTCTTGGCTTATAGCAGAGAATGTTGACCAAGACAACCATATATGTTTTATTTTAACCAAAGTTTATACATCTAATTGTCACTTTAATTGTCAACTTAATTGTCTTTAAATGCACCTTGATGCAGCTTTGGCCTGGAAAATGTTGTGTCTGTAACATGGCAGACAATTAAAGGCACTAGAAATAGACAAATCTCCAGGAATAGATTACAGGACTTTCAAAGCCCAGAGATGCTAATGTGACTGACTCAGATGTTAGGAAGGACTCTCACTTCAGGCACCAACATATCAAACTCTTGCTTCTGGCTGACTTTCAAGAGGAGCTGTTTAACTTTCATCCATTTGTAATACAATTAAGCAAAAAAAAAAAAAAACAGCGGAATCCGGCCAAATGAAAAAGATGCCTACGAGGTCTTTGGGATGCTTTGATTCCCTCATAACTTTAATATTAATCCTGAAGGAGAGAAAATATCTAGATAAAGATCTTGTGTTATGAGAAGTGGCAAGGAGGGGAATTTTGCCCCAGGATGGAACATACCCAGCATCTAACACATTCCTGATGTAGATGGCTTAGATGAGAAATTGAAATCACTTGAGATTTCTCAGACAATGATATTTAGATGAGGTTTAGATGGATTTCGAATTGCTGCTATAATAGGTTGAGATTTGGGGGTATGCCAGAATGGTATATTTTGCACATGGAGGGACATGAATCTTTGGAAACCAGAGGATGGGCTGTAGTAGGCTGAAGAAAAAAGGCCCATCCCCAAGTTAAATTTTCTTTCTATTTCTCAGAACTACTCACCTGGATCCTCCACCTGCAGAGACTGGGAGATGAGAAACAAACATTTCTCAGAAACGTTTGTTTCAATGATTTGAAACTACTATTACTTTATATGACAAACAATGTAATTAAGTGAGAGGCCTTGAGAGGAAGTGATTATCCTGTGTTATTGACTAGCTGACTGGTCAAGGAAGTGCTTACCCTAGATTTGGTTCTCTGAGCCCTGGCATTTTGAAATTAGAAGGGAGTGAAGACTAAATAAAACAAGAAATTGAGCTCCGTAAGTGTGAACAGAAGCTGATGGAGAGAATGACATCTAGCACTCAAAGGACAAAGCTGAAATCCATCACTTGGAAAACTTTCCTTCATTCTGGTTATGGGACATTGTGACATTAATGGTATCTCTAAGGTCAAGAAATGTAAAGATGCCTTGTGCTGGTCAATGAGCTTCTGGCCTGGAGCAAATCACTCTGGTTTAATTGCCTGTTACCTGTTACTGAGAAAGGGGCTAGAGATTTTTGATGACATAGCTTTACACTTGCACTCAATCAGTCAGTTTTCAAAGAACATATATCTTTTTTACCCTTGGTCAAGCATGAATGAACACACAACACAGAAGTGAAAAAGTGGCTAAATCAATGAAATATTAAAGGCCAGATACCATATGTTACTTACATGTAAACAGAAATGAATTTAAGGATGCCTCAGGTTTTTCTGGACTAGAATGCTAGGCAATTCACTGGGTGTAGTACAGCCAGACAGCCTTGAGCACGAGACTGCCTGTGCTATATGGGAGAGGTGTTAAATTGGACCTGCTATTAACTTCTTTGAGCCTTGGTTCTCTCAACTGTAAATTGGGGATAGTAATCTCTATCTCATGGAGATGTGCACATTATTTAGACAAAGATTTTAAATCCAGTGCCCTATGTAAATTACATCACTAGTGTTCTTTGATGCTACATTACAAAATGGGAGTTTTGTCACATTGCAAGTTGGAAAAGGAGAAGGTTTGGTGCTGGGCAGGTTTTCTAGTCATCTTTAAATCATGCTTACTAGTTACTGTTTGGATCAGTCTTGGCCATTGCTCTGTCTCAAGTAGGGCACTGAGCCTGGACCAGTGGAGGCCAGCCCTGGACTAGAAGCAGGTAGGCAGATTCCTAGTAAAGATAGTAACTGAATTAGTGAACTTCTCACTAATTTGTTTTGGAAAATTTAGTTATTTTCTTTAAATACATAGTTAATTTTAAAACAGTTAAAATAATTAAATGAAGGTAAAATTCTCAGTTTTATTTTTATATATGGTAAACATTGATAAGTATAAGCTATATAATAAAGAGATATATGGGGTCTTCAAAAATTTCTAGGGGTATAAAGGGTTCAGAGATAAAAATTATTGAGAGTCACTATAATAGAGGAATCAGAATTCAAGTTTCTTTGAATAAATAATCAATTTTTAATAACAAGGTAAAAGTAAACAAAAACTCTTGGTTTCTGAGTTCATAGGAGATGTTAAGTTGTCTGGGAGATATGGGGGCTGCTCTCCAGATATTTAGATTATTTACTTGGTTTGATGTGTGTTAATCCATCAAGCATGCGTGGTTTTCCCTTTAGGGTTCTGAATCCCTCTACCTCAGGTTGGATATAGCTTTGGAATAAGCCTCGACAGAGAATATTAATGGCACCACACTATTCGCCTACATTTCAGTTTCTAGAATAACCCAATGATCAAAGAAAGTGTCCTGCAACTAGGCATGATTGAATTGAATGAAGAAAAATTTAAGACAAATGTGAGGAAAATCTGTGTACTGGTGTTGGTGTGAAATATTACATTTTGAAATATTATCTCTAGTAACTGGTTGAACTTTCATCACCGAGATATATCAAATGTAAAAATATCTCTCAATATTTCACTGGAGTGCAATTTACAGAAAATAGTAAGCAATGTTGTTAAGCTTTATCTTCAGAGCAAACAGATTTATGAGTCTAGATCAACCTCAGCAAACCAGGCTAATTGAGATGAAGTTCAAAATAAATATAGAAGAGTAATTCTATAAATAGTATAGATAGAATAGTATGGGTAAGTATAGAATGGAATATAGATAATACATTTAGAATGGCAATCCTTTCAAATAAAATGGGTAAGTACAGAATGGAATTTAGATAATACATTTAAAATGTCAATCCTTTCAAATAAAATATTAAAAGAAATAAAATCTTAATATTTTGAAGCATATATTACTATTTCTAGTGATTAGATAATAGAGTTTTTAAAAATGCAAGTATTATTGGCCTTTAACAAAAGAAAAAACCCAGGGTTTGAGATTTTAGGCAAGTCATGTAGTCTCTCTCCTTTGAAGATTTTACATCTTGAGAAGAATTGCCATCTCTAACATTCATTTCTATGCAAACTATAAACAGCCTGTCCTCTTAGGTAAACTTATCTCCTACTGTGCTGTAATTCTTATTGTTTACGCCATAAACTACATTTGCTATAATGTTTGAAAGCAAAATTCATCACAACCTTAGATCAGATCATCCCCAAAACAGTGGATGGTGACATTACATTAAGTAACATTTTGCAGAGGACCTCAAGACAATCTTTAAAGAAAATTATGGTATTTCAAGCAAGAGTAGAACGTTTGGCTTTCAAGAATTAGATTTTTTAATAAAGTCAATTTAGACTTACTTGTCATTGTGCATTCATTTTCTTTTACACTTTAAAAATTATTATTTAGATTGTACATATCTATGAGGTGCAACGTGATAATTCGGTGCATGTATACAATGCATATTGATCAAATCAGGGTAGTTAACATTTCCATCTCCTTAAACTTTTTAAAAAAATCCTTTGCACTTTTTGCTGGGCTATCCTGTAGGTGGTAGAAGTGGAGTGGAGATAGAGTAAAGAGAAGAAATAATTCTTGGACCAATTAAATTTTATTATCTCTGGTTCACTAAAATTGGTGCCACTTGATTTAGAAATTTCAGTTTTCACTACTTCGGATTTTGTCCAATTTGAAACAACTTTGTCCTAAAACATATGATTCCCAGGGCAGCAGAATAAAAATCTTATCAAAGACTATGCTAATTCAAAGTCATCAACTTACAGCTTGTCTACTATGATATTGCATTTTAAGTAACCAATTATTATGTAAAATTCTGGATCCACTGGCATTAAGGGATATGCAGGAGTCATGAACTCTGTATGATTATAAAAATTTTGAATCTTCATAAAAGGACATAGAAAGTTAATTAAAAGATAATTAAAATGAATGAGGATTTTTGAATATCTGATCTTCTCTACTTATCCTTTACATCTGGAAAGTTGAAAATTGTGGTCAATGTCAGGTCAAAGCCACTGACATCTTTCTTTTGGGGTAATTTCAGCCTCTTGACTTTGTTTGGGAAGAGGGGTCAATTGTTTATATAACTTATAATCCACTCACACCCTATCAAAAGAAGGGATGAAGATTTGGTCTGAAATGTCTTGGGCAGATTCATTAACTTCAGAGTATCTGTGCAGGAAATTCTCTGCTATAAATGGAATTTATATTTACATTACAGTACATTTAGACTACAGTCTGCATAAAAGCTGATGATCATTATACAAAGATTCTAAGTAAACAAGAACTGGCACTACAATTAACATTCAAGGAGTCTAATTAGTTGACTTCTTTATCCTCTTTACACAAAGCATATTTCTTTTTCAATAAATACAATATAGAATAAGCCAAGGGTGATATTTTGGAAAAAATATACAATCGACATGAATGAAAATAATAAGATTTATCACTGGAGAAGATTTATCACTAGAGAAATATTGGGGACAAATAAGCTTACCCTCAAAGAGGTCAGAGTTGAGAAGAGAATGATACCTTATTTTGGCAAATGCCAGTCCTTGACTGTGCTCAACCTCTGCTTTCCTGCAGGACTGGACTTCATCTGTCTACAGGACCAGTCCTGTTCAGGTTCAGAACCATTGCTGATTGGTGGCCAGTGTGTGCTGGGAGCCATAAGGAGCCTTGGTCCTTAAGATGTGTCAGCCAGAACCATAACCTGACATTCTACCTTGATTTCCTCTTCTCTCCTGACTTGGCTCTTTCTTGTCATGCAACTTAAGCTTAGTCTTTGCACATCTTTCCCCAATGTTCTCCTCCCTTCCTAATTTTGAGGTCTGTGCTTGTCTTGACAATCTGTAGCTGCTGCCTGGGTTCATGTTCCCATAGATTGCACTCCCATAAAACACAACACTGGTGTACTTCTCTCAAGACATACCTGCTGTTCTCTGACAGGTAAGAAAACTCTAAATCACACTGTTATTTCCTGCTTCTGCCCATCTCTGTCCATAAGGAGGAATTTCTACAATGGGCAATGATCAACGGCAATATAGACAGATATATGAACTCTATTCTCTGCATTAAACTTGCTAAATTCTTTTCTGCTGTCCTTAGCTGCTCTTGTTCCAACTAGAAGCTATGGTCAGATACCAAGACTTTCTGGTTGCATTAAATAAATTGTCTGTAACTGTGTATTCGCTCTGGCACATAAACTAAATTGTCTGTAACAGAGTGTATTTTCGATGATGAATAACACCTGCACAGAATTTTCTGGCTGAGATGAGATGAGATAGTGAAAGAAAGAGATGCAGAACACTAACAATAACAACAACATGCATTAGAACAGTAATTGCTCATGTGAGGTGATATACCCTATACAGTGCATCCTCCAAGTGGGTGGAATGTCCTTTGCACCTCTTCCCTAGTGTAACTTTTAGAATAATATCCTGTGTTCTCAGTGCATAAAAGGCAGGAATCTTCCAATCAGAAAGTCCCATCTAACATATTCAATTGAAAATCAACCAAACCAAAATTTCAATGATGGTTTTAAGGAGGGTAAATGTGTGGCAGCGCAATTTTTCTTGGAGGAAATTTAAGGAATCCTATACTCCAATTCATCATTCCCAAAACTAAAGTCTGGTTTTGACGGCATTACATGCACTTATTGGATGACTTCTTGGTGAGTGCGTGGGGCTGTCACATGTCCTGTCCCTAGAATCCTCCCTTGGTGACTATGCAGCTGTTTCACAACTTTCTTTTTGTTGAATTCCCTGAGATTCACTTACCGAATGCCTTATAAATTGTATGGCCCTGATATTTTAATACAAGAAGTCTTTATTGACAATGACTATGTTTGATACCATTTCTCATCATCTGAATACAAATTGAGAGCAATTTCCAGTGTCCAGATGTTTGGCATGATATAGGTGAAGCATCCAGACAATGGCATGTTTAACTTCTAGCTAGATGTCTCAGCTGGTATCTCCATAATATACCCTTTCCCAGCAAAGACCAAAGAAGCAAATAAATTCATAAATAGCTAGCATCAAAATGCAAAATGGAACAAACAAAACCAATTTATCATGAAAAGCCAATTTCTACATAGAACATGTTGAGATAAAGCAAGTACTGTTTTTATAAACATGGTCTATCCTGCTATATCCCCAGATTACATTACCAAGAAAGCTCATTATTTAAAAAAATTACATTTTAACCACAATATAGGATGGAAAAGAAACCATAGTATAGGGTGCCAGAATTCTAGGTATGAAACAACACTGCTGTTATTGTTGCAAAAATTTTAATGATGCAGTTATTTTAATAATAATACTATGTCATTGGGCAAGTCAAAAACAGAAATACAATTCACTTTTCTCAAGAACATCAGCTGCTTATCCTCACTCACCAAAGAAACTGCCACCAAGCCAGACCTCTTACACTATTTTTACCTTTATCACCTACTTTTTTTTTCTTTTTGATACTAGGGATTGAACCCAGGGGCCTTTTTTCTCTGAGCTACCTCCACAACACTTTTTATTTTTATTTTTCTAATTGAAACAGGGTCTTGTTAATTGCTGAGGTTGGCCTAGAGCCTGCAATCCTCCTGTCTCAGCCTCCCAAGTACTGGGATTATAGGTGTGCATCACCATGCCCAGATTGTCTTCCTTCCTCCCTCCCTCCCTCCCTCCTTCCTTCCTTCCTTCCTTCCTTCCTTCCTTCCTTCCTTCCTTCCTTCCTTTTTTCACTTTTCAGGTATTGAACCCAGAGGCCTTCTACCACTGAGCTACATCCCCAGCCCTTTTTATTTTTTACTTTGAAACAGGGTCTGACTAAATTGCCCAGGCTGGCTTCAAACTTGCAATTAGGGTCAGACTGGCTTCAAACTTGAAATTCTCCTGGCCTTCATCACCTGCTGCTCTGATAAACAAAGAGCCATGCCTCTCAAACAAAGCAGTTGTATCTGGTGATCAACCATTTTTTCCTCTTGTAATAATGAGTTTGGGATTATGATTCTGCTATAACAGATGGCAATCATACATGATATCTAGTTTTCTATAGACTTTATGTACTTCTGTTGAATTATATTATGCAAATTTCAGAGCAAGAAAAGTAATTATAATCAGTATTTATTACTATTGTTATGGTACATTAAGAACATATTTACTGAATCTGCCTGTATGTTAAACATTATATTATTAGATAAAATTGATAACTACAGTTGCAAATTTAGTATATACATATATTTTAAATAATATACAGGTGCACACACACATGAATATACACCTGACATAAAAATGTAGACAATGAGTAAAATAAAATTATGTTCTAGTCATGGAACTTGGGATAATTTCAGTCTCTTTGAATAGGTGTGATAATATCCTTTGGAAGTCACTGAATTTGGCATGATTTTACTTGACCTTGATTGCTATAATAACTAATGCTATTTTTAGATTGTTTCGTGTATTGATAATAAACCTAGGACTGGTAGGTTTACTAACCTACCAGTTAGTTACTAGCCCACAACTGTGGCATTAATCAAACATCTTACCTAATTTAGTGTGCACTGTTAAATTGTAAACTGAAATTCTTGTTTAACTATTGAACATGCTGCTCCAAGCTCTAGCACATTGTCCATGTGTAGAACTTCTCTCATTTTCCTACCATTCTCCCCTGAACCAGACCATAAAACCTAGGAAGGGCACTCTCAGACTGTCTCTCTCCCCTCTCCCCTGAAGACTTCTTTGTGAGAAGTACTGGACCTTATCCCTGGAAGGAAGGAATGTCACACTAGGAGGTCAAGAAGAGCCTGAGCAGACAGGCCTTGCTAAATTGCTCCATTTACTTTTATCAGATCATGCCCTTTGTGCTCCAGCCACACTTGAGCACAACTGTCCATAAAAAGACATTATTTTGCAGTTTCTTTGAGTCTTTATTTCTGAAGACCCCCAATGTCACTTAAAACTTACATTAAATAAATTTATATGCTGTTCTTTTGTTAATCTGACTTTTTTTATAGAGATCTCAGCCATGATCTTAGTGATGGGTCAGAAAAGATATTACTTTTCTCTTCTACATGATCCTACACTAAATTCTCAGTGATTGCAAAAACTAACATTGACATTATAAAGTAATATTTATTAAGAATGTGTTGAACATGTACAGAGAGACACTATTCTTACTTTATACACCTTTGCCCTAGAGAACAAAAGACATATTTGTTTCATAAGTCATAAGGAAGAGAGGAAGTGAGATTTATTACTATTTGTTTATAAACCAACTTGGATAAATCCTATTTAAGAACTACTAATCTACATCTGACACAACTCTTGCAAAAAAAAAATGTTTTAAGTCTTGTTGAGAAAGTTGCTTTTCCTTCTGTGACCTTCTGTGATTCGATCACAGTTGGATTCTTGTCTTTAGTTTTTACTTTTCCCTCTTGAGAACTCTATAATCCAACCAAATCAACATCCTCAGCCTTCCTGCACCTGTGCCTTCACCAGTCTGGGATTTTGTTGAAAAGACTTTCCAGCAACCAGGAAACTCATTAAAGCAAAACAAGAAACAAGCAAACAACAAAACAACAAAAAACATAAACCTGTAACAGACCATACAAAAAGAGAAATGTAATTATTCTTAACATTTTAAAATCATCTGTCTAATAATCACAGAAATGAAAATGAATGCATGAAAAATAGCATTGTAACCTATTCAAATGCAGAGAGAAAAGATGGACAGATACCCCTTGCTGGTGAGATTGAGACAAATCTGGAATCCTTGTGTATGGCTGGAGAATGGATTGTTTTGCCCTTTCAAAATGAATTGGCAGCCGGGCATAGTGGCGCACACTTGTAATCCCAGTACTTTGGGAGGCGGAGATCGGAGGATCCGGGTTCGTGGCCAGCCTCAGCTCTCTCTCTCTCTCTCTCTCTCTCCCTGTCTCTCTCTCTCTCTCTCTCTCTCTCTCTCTCTCTCTCTCTCCCTCTCTCTCTCTCTACCTAGTGAGGTCCTCCGCAACTTCGTGAGACCCAGTTTCAAAACAAAGTATAAAAAAAAATAGGGCCTGGGGTGTAGCGCGGAGGTAGAATGCCCCTGCGTTCAATCCCCGGTACCACAAAAATATAAAAAAATAAAAAAATAAATTGACATACTGTATATAGAGTGGTAAAAGTGTTCTGGAGCACAGATCTGATAATCCTACTTCTGTAAATTTATCCTAAGGAAAGAAACCAAGGGCTGTGTGTGATGGCGCATGTCTGTAATCCAAGCAACTCAGGAGGCTGAGGCAGGAGAATCATGAGTTTGAGGCCAGCCTCAGCAACTTAGTGAGACCCTATCTCAAAATAAAAAATAAAAATAAAAAGGGCTGGGGATGTATCTTAGTGACAGAGCACCCCTGGGCCCAATCACCAGTATCTACCCCTTAAAAGAAAGCCAAAGGAGGAGGGGAAAAACCCCTGACCTGTAAAAATATCTATTTCTCATAGCATTTTTTTATAGTGAAAGAAATTTAATATCAAATAACAGTGAAACTGTTAATTAAGTTACTATAGAAGAACGTGATAGAATATTTTGTTGCAAGTAAAAATGGATAATTATGAGGATGAGTGTGGCAACAAAGGGATTTTTGTTGTTGTTTTTGTTGTTTTGGTACTGGGGATTGAATCCAGGGGCGCTCTACCTCTGACCTATATCCCCAGCTCTTTTGATTTTGAAACAGGGTCTCGCTAAATTGCAGAGGCTGTCCTCGAACCTGGGATCCATTTGTTTCAGCCTCCCAAGTACTGGAATTAGAGGTGTGTGCCACCACACCTGGCAAAGGAAAATACTTTTGATAAGTAAGTTGAAAAGCTTAAATAATATACATAACAATATGACTATCATATAAAATGTGTATGCACATGCAAAATGCTTGAAAGATATATAACTGATAATAGGTTTGTTAAGATAATGGTATTGTATATGTTTTCTTATGTCTTTTTCAAACATATTATAATATTTTCATGTCATCTTATAATTATAATTACAATAATTGGAACACATTTTTAAATGTCCCAGTTCAAACAGTCCCCCTTCCAGAAAATTTTCATAATACCTATTTACATTTTAGTTTTGGAATTTATATGTCTTCTTGCATTCTAGTTATAAGTGAACTTTTAGCAAGTTAATAAGCTATGAAGTGCCGGGCGTGGTGGTGCACGCTTGTAATCCCAGTACTTTGGGAGGCGGAGACCGGAGGATCCGGGTTCGCAGTCAGCCTCAGCTCTCTCTCTCTCTCTCTCCCTGTCTTTCTCTCTCTCTCTCTCTCTCTCTCCCTCTCTCTCTCTCTCTCTCCCTGTCTCTCTCTCT
>PVJS01036450.1:0-12263 GCA_004027185.1 Glis glis
GCTTCTGTATATCTTTCTATAACTATGATGGTTAGAGCATATCCTGTCAGTCGTTTCGGCAGCTGTGTCTCATACACAGTTAGTTAGGTTCCTAGTTGCCTATTTAGTTGTTGCTGTGTGTGGCTGTGTCTATTGATGGGTCATTCAGTGTATGTGTAGCTGCTGGTGCTTGGTTGTCTGTTGGGAGCTGTTTCTGTAGGTGCACGCTCATGGCATCTGACAAAGCCCTAAGTCACCAGGATTTCAGGATTGGTAGTAAACTCTGGGCCTGAGCTGCAACGTGGAGGATCCGTCTTGTTACAGGAAGTGTGTCCTGCTCTGCCTAACCACCACTGGGCGGACCCACTTTCACTCCCGAGCAAGCCCCACCTTTCTCGGCCAGATGCCCAGAGCTCTGTGCCCACCCAGAAGCTGCCAAGAGCTGGGGTGCAGACGTGGCTGGGGACTGGCTCTGCGCTGCAGGGACCCTGCCGCCAGACTCGCGCAGCTTTCCTGGAGACAGCTCTGGGCATTTCCATGGGAACTGATCCCCAAGGAACACGGCTTCCTCTTCCCATTTCACAGAAGAAGAAATGGAGGCCCAAAGAAGGGAAGTAGAGTGGCTTGCCTAGGGCCATAAGAGGCAGGAGACATGAGACATGAGGGGGAGGCCAGGGCAGGTCCCTCCCTCTTCATCCAGAGCTCTATCCTAACCAGCTGCCTTTCCCCAGGTCTCTTACACCCCCTCACACACACACTCACCACACCAAGAGGCCCGAAATTGCTTTCCTGATCCAGGCCAGCGTCAGCAAGGGGCTGGATTAGGATAACACGTCTACCTCAAATGGCATTCACTCAGGACACCTGGCCAGGTTCTGCACCCCCAGCTTTCCCCATGGGGGAAAGTGTCTCCACAGTGTGAGGCTCCGTTTTACTCAGGATTCTGGAGAAGCCCAGTGTGTGGGCAGGTGGAGGCCGGAGTGTAAGGGAGAGGCTCCCACTGCTCTACAGGTGCACACTGCATCCTCCACCTGGCTGTGGAGAAGCACGTCTAATTCTCTAGCTCCTCCCAGGAGGCACCAGGCTGAGCCCTGCAGAGAGCTTTACACAGGAATCTCATCCCAAACCTCACCCCCCCACACACACACACAGGCAGGGAACCTTACCTCCTTACAGCTGGAGAAACTGAGGCTCAGGCCTTTGGACACCATCTCATGACTGCCCAGTGTCTACTCTAGGGCCCCCTGACACTCCACGGGTCTAGTGACCCTTCCATTTGGCCTTGGTCATTCTTCCCGGGTCCCTCCCTTTCCCAGTCTAAGGTCACAGAATGTACTGGAAATGCAGGTCTTGATGCAGCACAGGGCTATGAAGGGTGGGAGGAAGAGACCCGCGAGGCAGGGCAGACTGGAGGGGCGTGCCCACCGGACTTTCTCTTCTCTTTCCTTTCAGCGTGAGCCCGAGGCCGAGGGCCCCTGGCCAAGTTCGCTCTGGCCCGTCAACCGGACAGCTTCCAGCCCGAGGCAAAGATCACCGGAGGATCAAACATTAACTTTCCCTCGGTCTGCGCTCCGCGCTGTTGGGACTGCGAGCCCAGGGACCCTCAGGCTGGCTGTGGGCCCAGATCCTCCACTCCCCGCAGCGTCCCCCAGCCCCGTCCCCCACCGCTGCCTCCACGGCCAGGGCTCCCGCCCCTTCCCCCGCCCTGCACCTGTTCCGCCCGCGCCGACCCGGCCCCACCCGGCGGCCAGGGA
The DNA here is from genome assembly GCA_004027185.1 of Glis glis. Classification (NCBI taxonomy): domain Eukaryota; kingdom Metazoa; phylum Chordata; class Mammalia; order Rodentia; family Gliridae; genus Glis; species Glis glis. The sequence goes on from PVJS01036450.1 coordinate 1,734, forward strand.
AAAAGTTGCAAAAAGAACCGCCCCTGGCTCCCAGGCCGTGCCGTGCGGGATCCGCGGCCCTGCGCTCCTCTCCCGAGGATCCACTCCCGGCCCGGGGGAACTCGGCTCTGCACCCTTCTCAGCCCGGGTTCTCGGCTCTTCCTCGGGCATCCAGAATGTGTCCCTCCAGCCCCGCCTTCCCTGCCGGACCCCTGGGCTTCGCACGCCCCGTGAGTTCCGAGACGCCCAAAGTCCTTTGCCAGGCTCAGGTCTCTCCGCCTGCTTTCTTGGGCCCCGCACAAGCTGCCCTGGTCCGAAACCCACACGTCCCTCTAGACGTGCACGAGCGGCGCGACCGCCTCCGGGGCCTGCACGACCCTCCCGCGCCCTGGGCCGTGCACACGCCCACCCCAGGTGCCCGCAAGTGTCCCCGGGTCCCGGGGCCCCGCACCAGCCCGCTTCGGTGGGGTCCCCGCGTCCCGCACGCACTCCTGGGCTCCTGGCTCGCCCGCGCCGCGCCTCCCGGGCCGGGGGCTGCGCCCAAACTCACCGTGTTTTTCCTGGCCACCATCTTCTCCAGCTTTTTGGCGATCCTCAGCAGCTCCTCTTCCTGGCCCATGTTGGCGGGCGACGCCCGGAGGGGCGCGGGGCGCGGGGCAGCGGGCGCCGAGGCGGAGGGCGTGCAGCCCGCGCGGGCCCCAGGCACACACGACACACACACGCCTGGCGGGGGCGGGCTCTGCCTCCCCGCCGGCCTCGCGACGGTCGGGGGAGGGGTGGCGTGCACTAAATATAGACTTCAAGGACTCGCCCCAGCAAAGATTGCCCGCGCCGGCCCGTCGGGCCTCTGCGGGGCGACGAGGCTGCGGGAGGAGCCTTCACGTCCGGCCCTTGCAGGAGTGTCGGGGCTGAAGGGAGATTTGGGGAGGAGGGCTCCCGGGCGGACGCGGGGGCGCTGGTCCCGAGACTCTAGAGTCTGTCGCGGCGCGGAGGTCGCCTAAGAGTGCTCCGGGAAGAGTTTTGAGTCTGTGCACGGTTGCAGCTCAAAGCCGGAGGACCCAGCTCCGTGTCTGTGCCCAAGTGCAGGCGACCTGGCGCACTGGGATCGCATCTCCGTGCAGGTCATGAAGTCCAGCTCTGCCCTCGCTTACGCTCAGTCGATGCACCCGGAGCGTGCGTGCGCTTGTATCCAGCTGTTTGGGTCGGTATGCCCCAGAGCGGACAGTTTGCTCGCTGCTTTGTTTGATACGGTGGGGTTTTGCATTCCTAGAGCGCCCAGATGCTGGGGCTGCTGCTGGTCCCAGGGCGGTTCTCTGCGTGGTGAGGGCATGGGAGGTTCTTAAAGGCACCCAACGGAGAAACACCGATCAGGTGCATAGGTGCTCTGTATTCACGCAGCGTCAGGCGGTGCCTCCTCACCACGGTGGAGTTTGGGAGGGTAATTTGGGTGGAGGAGCGGGAACAGCTGTGCCCACCTCCCCCAGCTGCGCACACACCCGCTTTCCTGTGGACCGACCTTCTAGGGCTTCCTCGCAGACCTGGTTCCTTTCCCAAACAAGCGAGTCTAATCAACAGAAAATGACCTTCCTGGGGGGGGGGGAGCTCAAGGACGGGGGGGGGGGCAGGAAAAGCAGTGCAGTGTGCCTGTTGAGGAACTGTGACTTGGGGTGTCCAGTGAAATCTCCAGACTCTCACAGAGAAGCTCAGCGAACTCCTTCCTGGTCAGGGTCACAGGACAGCCTGGTGAGGACTCCTGTATTCCAACTGCTGCTTGTGCCTGGGGTCAAGTAGGACAGGGGAGGTAGGTTTTTCACTCATTCAACAAACGTGTAGTGTCCAAGCAGTTCGAAAGCCAGACCCAGTCCCAGCAAGCTGGGCAAGAGAAACCTTCCACAGACAAGGCCATGATCAACGACTATTTAGCACAGCTGGGGTGGAGTCAGGAGGTGAGAAGCATTTTATTATTTTTTTTATTTTTGGACATTAGGGATTGAACCCAGGGGCATTCTACCTCTGAGCTACACCCCCCAGCCCTATTTAGTTTGAAACAGGATCTGGCTAAATTGCTGAGAGTGTTGCTAAATTGCTGATGCTGGTCTCGAACTTGCAATCCTCCAGTCTCAGCCTCCCAAGTACTGGGATTACAGGTGTGCACCACCACGCCAGTCTCATGGAAGGCACTTTAAAGATATGTTTGAGGGAGCCTGGATCAGTTGGAGTGTCATCCCCTCTGAGGAAGTGAAGTTTATTGGGCTGAAGTGTGGAGTGAGAGTTGGGGGAAAAGGAAGTCTTCATGTAAGAGAGGAAGAAATATTCATTCGATGTGTATTTATTGAACACCTACTGTGTGCCAGGCATTCTAGCCCTAGACATCCAGAGAGAAAAAATAGTCACCTCAGACCTCTGAATGTGCACAGCTTAGGGATGTGAGGGAGGAACCAAAAATACCATGTGGCTGCAGTACAGAGGTGCGGAGAGGGGGGTAGAGGCAGGGGTGGGACCTCACCACACACACTTACAGGCCACTCTGAGGCTAGACTTTCTGAGCTTTGGATTCTGTGAGGCCTCTTGGCTAACCCCCAACCAAGCCCCTCTGGGTTGCGGGGACAGCTGCCTGTGGTTGCTCAGGGTTGACTTTTTTTTTTTTTGTGGTACTGGGGATGAGACCCAGAGGCCTACTACCTCCGAGCTACACCCTTAGCCCTATTTTATTTTTTTTTAATTTGGAAACAGGGTCTCGCTAAGTTGTTGAGAGCCTCACTAAATTGCTGAGGCTGGCTTTGAACCTGCGATCCTCCGATCTTCCTGTCTCAGCCTCCCAAGTACTGGGATTACAGGCTCGCCCAGCAGGTTGCCTTCTTTTAAAAATACAGATTTGGAGCTGGGTGTGGTAGTACAAACCTATAATCCCAGTACTTGGGAGGCTGAGACAGGAGGATCACAGGTTTGAGGTCAGCCTTAGTGAGAGTTTCAGTAATTTAGCAAAATCCTGTTTCAAAAAATAATAATAATAAAATAAAAAGCTGGGCCTGCTGGCGCATATCTGTAATTCCAGTACTTGAGAGGAGGGTTGAAGGTTCGAGACTAGTCTCAGTAATTTAGTGAGACTCTTACCAACTTAGTAAGACCCTGTTTTAAAACAAAAAATTAGATTGGGCTAGGAGTGTAGCTTGGAGGTAGGATGCCTCTGAGTTCAATCCCCAGTATCACAATAATAAATAAATAAATAAATAGAATTAAAAAATCATCTTAAAAAAGGGCTGGGCTCTTGCTCAGAGGTAAAATGCCCCTGGGTTCAATCCCCAGTGTCAAAAAATAAATAAAATTAAAATACAGATTTAGGGGCTGGGGATGTGGCTCAATGGTAGAGTGTTTCCCTAGTACGTGTGAGGCCCTGGGTTCCATCTACAGCACTACAAAACAAACAAAAAACAAAAGCAAACCAGATTTTTTTTTTTGCGGTACCGGGGATTGAACCCAGGGGCGTTCTATCTCCGAGCTACACCCCAGCCCTATTTTTTATACTTTATTTTGAAACAGGGTCTCACTAAGTTGTGAAGGGCCTCACTAAGTAGCTGAGGCTGGCCACGAACCCGGATCCTCCAGTCTCAGCCTCCCAAGTACTGGGATTACAAGCGTGCGCCACCACGCCCGGCAGCAAACCAGATTTGATTTTCCTCAAATGTCCACCCAGTCCCCACAATGAGCTGTGTGACATTAAAAACAGTCCAGACTCCTACATTGTTAGAGTTAGAAGGACCCTAAGAAAACATCAAGTCCAAACCTTTTACCATACAAATAGGAAGATGGAGCCCAGAGAGCGTGATGACCTTGAGTGATGCAATTCTGGACTGAATCCGACCCTGTGGTACCCACTGCATCCCCTCGGCCTACCTGTCCATGCTGGAGATCACCTGCAGACAATTGACAGACACGTCTCTGACCATTTCCCACATCTCTCTAAGAGCTTTGGGGCAGGCAGGGAATTGACACCACAGAAATGACCCCCCCAAAACCAACAAGAAATCAGACTTGATGGTAAATGCCCCTTTTCTTTACTTGCAATGGGGACAGCTTGAAGACATGTTCTCTCATGTACCATCTCTCAAAGGCACCCAGCAAGACGAGGCCCTATTGCCTGCAGTGGTCACCTCTCATTACACTTCCTTTATTGCTTTTTTTTATGACACTGGGGAGTGAACCCAAGGGTGTTCTACCACTGAGCTACATCTCCAGCCCTTTTTATTTTTTATTTTAAAACAGGATCTTGCTAAATTGCTGAGGCTGGCCTCAAACCTGCGATCCTTCTGTCTCAGCCTTCCAATTGCTGGGATTACAGGTGTGTACCACGTGCCCAGTTTATTGCTTTTTTTTAAATTGGGTCTTGCCAAATTGCCCAGGCTGGCCTCAAACTTGAACTTGCGATTCTCTTGCCTCAGCTTCCCAAGTAGCTGGGATCCCAGGCATGCACTACTGCACTCAGTTCCTTTATTTTTTTTAATTAATTTATTTTTGTGGTACCAGGGATTGAACGCAGGGGCGTTCTACCTCCGCGCTACGCCCCCAGCCCTATTTTTTATACTTTATTTTGAAACCGGGTCTCACAAAGTTGCGGAGGACCTCACTAAGGAGAGAGAGAGAGAGAGAGAGAGAGAGAGAGAGAGAGAGAAAGGGAGAGAGAGAGCGAGAGAGCGAGAGAGCTGAGGCTGGCCGCAAACCCGGATCCTCCGGTCTCTGTCTCCCAAAGTACTGGGATTACAAGCGTGTGCCACCATGCTCGGCTTCAGTTCCTTTATTTTTTGGCCTTCTCTGTTTTACTTCTCTACCCCTTCATGCTTCCTTCCCAAATCAGCTACTTGCTCCTAAATCCTTCTCTCAGGGGCAATTAACAGGGACCAGGGCAGAGGGGAAAACTTCAGGTCTGCAGACGTCCAGTGCCGGGCACTCTCCTCACACCAGGGACTTCTCAGGCTCAGCATTACTGCCGTGTTTTGGTTTGTGCTTGTTTTTTGTTAGGGGGATTGGACCCAGGAGTGTTTTATACCCCCCCCAGCCTTTTTTTATTTATTTTTGGCACTAGAGATTGAACCTAGAGGCATTCAACCTCTGAAATTCAGCCCCAGCCCTATTTTTTATTTTATTTAATTAATTAATTAATTTATTTATTTTTGCAGTACTGGGGATGGAACCCAGGAGCATTCTACCTCTGGGCTACCCCCCCCCCAGCCCTAGTTTTTATTCTTTATTTTGGTCTCACTAAGCTGCAGAGGGCCTCACTAAGTAGCTGAGGCTAGCCTCGAACCCGGATCCTCCTGTCTCAGCCTCCCAAGTACTGGGATTACAAGTGTGCACCACCACGCCCGGCTCCTATTTTTTATTTTGAAACAGGGTCTTGCTAAGTTGCTGAGGCTGGCCTCGAACCTGTGATCCACTTGGCTCAGCCTCCCCATACTTGGGATTACAGGCATGTACCACCATGCCCGGCTTTTTTTTGTGTGTGTTTGGTACTGGGGATAGAACCCAAGGGCATTCTACCTCTGAGCTATGCCCCCAGCCCTATTTTGTTTTTTATTTGGAAACAGGGTCTCACCAAGTTGCTGAGGGCCTCACTAAATTGCTGAGACTGGTTTTGAACCTGTGATCCTCCTGTCTCAACCTCACAAGTACAGGGATTACAAGCCTGCGCCACCACACCCGGCTTTTTTTTTTTAAAGCAGGGTTTGCTAAATTGCTAAGGCTGGCCTTGAACCTGTGATCTTCCTGTCTCAGCCTCCCAAGTACTGGGGTTATAGGCATGTGCCACCACACCTGGCTTCAACTATTAACGGTTTGAACTGGGTAATTCACTGTTGTGGGGGAGAGATGCTATGGTTTCAATATGGTTTGATCATTTCCCCCCAAAGCTTCATGTGTGGAGAGTGGTCCTGTGTGGCAATGCTGAGGTGGTGGGTCCTTTAAGAGGTGGGACCTAGTGGAAGGTCATTAGGCCATGGAGTCCTGCCTTGGAAGGGATTAGTGCTGATCTCCAGGAGTGAGTCAGTTCTGGAGAGAATGAGTTCTTATAAAGCAAGGCCACCCCACAGGCTTGGCTCTGTCCCCACACAGCCAGCTCCTTTTCCATTTCCCTGCCATGTTGTGACGCAGCCAGGGGGCCTTCGCCAGGATACTGGCCCATGCTGTTTGGATCATCCGGCCACAGAATCACGAGCCAATTAAACCTCTTTACTTTAGAAAGTCCCCGGCCTCCAGTATTTTGTAATAGCAACACCAGATTAAGACGCTGCGCTGTAGGATGTTTAGCAGCATTCCTGACCTTGGTCCACTAGATGCCAGTAGCACCTTCCAGTTGGGAATAATAAAAAAAAATAAATCTGTTGTGTCAAATGTCACCCAGGGCAAAATGGCCCCTGGTAGCTCTGCAGTTACTGCTCCACACCAGGCTGTCCCCCCTGTGCGGTCCAGAGGAAGAATGTCAATCCCCACGTTTCCTTCCCCTTCCCTCTTCAGATCCCGTAAATAAAATTGATGGGATTTACCCCCAAAAATCCTTTATTAGTGATGAATGAAATAACATGTCTGAGATGAACAGAACCAGACACTGGGGCTCAGAAGGCAATCCTGTTTCTGTGAAACCAGGGGCCAGTCAGCCTCCCCGGCCAGACTGCTGCGCTGGTCTTGGTGCCATCTGGTCTCTCCTGCTTGGCCTGGCCCATCTCTACCTGGGCCCAGCACCCTTAGCTGTAAAGTTGAGGTGTTGATGGTTGGTGATGGCTTAGGAGTCTCTACTTCCCACTCGGGGATGAGCAATAGTGGCCTTTCTGGCACCAGGAAGCAAACCTTGAAGTCTGCTCTATCGCTCTACTTCCTCTGCCCCTCACAGCCCCAGACTAGAAGGCTTCTGAGTTGACCAAGAGAAAGAGGAGAGAAGTGGGGATCCATCAACCCAGGCCATTCCTTTCCTTCCTGCTAAGTCAAAGAGAGGCAAATGTGGGTGAGCTGCACTACTTCCTGCTGGGGAAGACAGTACAGGTCCCAGGAAGGCTGTGCTGGCCCTCAAAAGCAGCGGCATTCAGAGTATTTGTTTAATAGCCAGTATAGCACAGGCATTGGCCAGTGAGAATAAAAATGGGTTGTAGACAGCTGCAGTGGTCAGATGGGAAGCCAGCTGACGAGGTCCTGCCCTTGAGCCCAGAGCCATCCTCTGGAATCTGGCCCTGCCCACTCCCCAGCCAGTCCTTCAGACCAGCTTCCCACCAAGGGGCCACGCCTGCAGGACCCTTGTCTTCTGTGGCATCCACGGTGCCTAGTACAGGCCTGGATGCAGAACTGAAACTCAGTCAAGGAACACTAGACTAATACAAGCTGAGAAGGCGATCCCTGGTTGTGCAGAGTCCCTGATCTGGAAGTGAATGACAAAGGAGGGCAGGTCCTACCCTTGTGGAGCCCCAGCCTGATGGGAGAAACAGTTCTGGTCTGATGAGGGACTGAGGGGTCTGTAGCTGAACCCGGCTCAGGACTCAGATCCAGCTGCAGGGCTGCCTGGCCCTGGAGGTAATGAGACAGAGGGGGAAGAACCACCATCAGCCCCTACATGGAAGGGCCCGGTGTCCTTGGCGGGGGCGTGGTCCACGGCAGGAGGAAGGCCAGCCACAGAGAGCGCGAGAAGAGGCCTCAGCTCTCCAGTTCCGTGGGCTCGAGTCCCAGCTCTGAACATTGGGGTCCGGCATGGGCCATGCAGGGGTCAGCAAGGAGCTGGTCTTGCAAGAGTTGCATGGAACTTGGGTGGAGAGCCGTGGTCTATGAGCCATCACCTTCAGTGAAGCCAGCCTGGGGAGAGAAAGATGAAATCGACATTTTCTAAGCATCCATTAGGCATCAGGTATTTATCTCACTCAATTTTATGACTGTCCCATTGTGGGTAAATTAAATGAGTCCCATTTTACAGACGATGAAACTGAGGCTTAAAGAAGCGAAGCCCCTTGCCCAAGGTCTCTCGCTCTAGAACCTGAGCTCTTACTATTGTACATGCTGTAAGAGGCAATGGCCAAATGCCAGGTGGTGCTACTCGGTCTTCAGGGCATTATTAGAACCTGGATGTGGACACAGATTTGCACCTGGTGCTTGACTCTGTCTGAAGATGATGACTCCCCAGGGGGAGCCAGCTTCTGGCTCTGCCACCCCCACTCCCAGCACAGACAACCGATGCCATCCCTAGGCATCCCCAGGAGACCAGGAACAGAGACCACCTCCCCACAGGCTCTGATCTATGCCTAGTCGCAGGTACAACTAAACATATGCAACTGTTGGAGACTGTGATTCAGCAGGGAGAAGCCCCATTAAGGATGTGGCTCTTGCTCTGTCCCCATCACATCCCTCTAGCCTGGGACTCCCTGTGGAGTCCAGGAGCCGTACAAGGGGACAGTTAGGCAAACCAGGGCCAGGCACAACACCACCTAATCCTGCCTCTTCTGCAGGGAGGCGGTTCCTCCTCTCACACAGCTTGGACCTTGTTGCCTCTGCCGTCCCTTAAGGCCTGGGCTGTCCCCAGCTTCACGCAGCCCTGGCTGGAGTGGAAAGGAGAAGCACCAGTAGGGGACTGGCCAAATGGTGCCACCTGGGCCCATGTGTGCTCCAGCCAAGGGACAGGTTTCCCACCCCACTACTGCTTGTGACTAGCTTAGCTTCCCAGGCACGCTGCCGCTGCCGCCTCCACCATAGTCCCGGAGCTCCTACCGGTGTGTTCCTTCTGGGCAGGGGCTGCTGGGCTGTGGGATCGTCTGCCAGACTCTGGCGCCCGGGCTACGGGACCGTCTTCCAGGCTCCGGCCCCCACGCCGATATGACCGAGTGCTCTCTGAGCTGAAAGATAGGGAAAGGCCAACCCTGTCACCCCAGTGCCAGAGCCCCTCAGAGGCAGGAGGAAGGGCTCAGAGAGAGAGAGCAAGGCTGGGGCTTAGAACGGTGGACGGAGAGTTCCTGAGGCCCCTGGTTGGGTCCATTGCAGGCCCCAGCAGCCTGGAACTCACCCCAGAGGGCTCTGGGGATGTTGCCAAGTCTGATTCTCCCAGAACTCCAGAAGGAAGGGAGAGGACGGGACCCTGGGTTGGAGTTGGGGACAGAGCAAACACCCCACTGAACATCTCTGGAACAGGCCACACAGGTGGAGCTGAGCCTTCTGTCAGCCAACTTCAGCAGCCAGGGCCCCGGGCTCCAGGCCAGACTTGGGAGCAGATGGGGGAAGGGGAGGGGCCCACACCCTCCGCCCCAGGTCCAGCCCCTCTGCCTATGGCATGGGGCCAGAGCTGGACCGCGGCCCAGTCTTGAAGGGAGACACTACTTAGAGGCGGGGACAAATGGATGACCAGAGAGGTCAGGAGACTTGCCCAGGTCCCACAGCTGGGCCTCACCAACCTGAACCTGACAGGGAGATGTGCCTCTGCAGGGGTGGTCCCAGAAGTCAGGCCAGGTCGGGAGGTGCCCGGGGGCTCCTGGAGGCCCTCCTCAGAGCCCGGTGGGGCCTGACTGGGCCCCTGGGGCTCCATGGGGCTTGTGAGGCTGGAGGTAAAGGAGGCTGGACTGCTCGGGCTCTCGGAGGCCTCCGAATTCAGGCTGGGAACTTCAGAATGATCTGGAACCAGATGACATACAACCTGAGTATGTGTGTGTGTGGTATTGGGGATTGACTCCAGGGGCCTTCTACTGCTGAGCTACACCCCAGCCATATTTTCCCATTGTTTGTTTTGGTCTCACTAGGTTGCTGAGAGTCTTGCTCCTTTTTTTGTGTGTGTGATACTGGGGATTGAACCCAGGGGCATTCTACTGCTGAGCTACACCCCCAGCCCTATTTTTTATTCTTTATTTTGAAACAGGATCTCACTAAGTTGTGGAGGGCCTCACTAAGTAGCTAAGGCTGGCTGTGAACCTGCAATCCTCCTGTCTCAGCCTCCCAAGTACTGGGATTACAAATGTGCGCCACCATGCCCAGCTAGAGTCTTGCTACTTGATGAGGCTGTCCTCGAACCTGTAATCCTCCTGTCTCAGCCTCCCAAGTACTGGGATTACAGGCGTGTGCCACCATGCCTGGTTTAAAGTCTGTTTTTATCATTCCCTCTGCTTAATTTCCTCCTCTTCCTCCTCCTCCTCCTCCTCCTCCTCCTCCTCTGAACTGGGAATTGAACCCAGGGGAATTCTACCTCTGAGCTACATCCCAGCCCTTTTTATTTTGTGTTTTGAAATAATCTCACTAAATTGCTGAGGCTGGTCTTGAACCTGTGATCCTCCTGTTCTCAGCCTCCCAAGTATTGGGATTATAGGCGTGCGCCACCAAGTCCATGCCTGGCTCCCTCCCCTGTTTCAAAGGGGTCTTGTGCCTCTAGGCTCCAGCGCATGGCTCTCCCTTAACTCCCAGCACCCCTCTTCCTCTCCTCCAACCTCAGCCTTGGCTCACAACAGCTGGCCAGGCCGGCTCACTTTCCTGCCTGTCATATCCTTTCCTCAGTCTGGGTTTTCCTGACCACCCCTCAGCTCAGCTCAGGTGAACCCCCACCCCAGG
>PVJS01036451.1:0-20452 GCA_004027185.1 Glis glis
ATATGTTTTCATTAATATGCGCAACTTAGGGAGTAGTGGGGACACAAAAGGGACTCCAATGACAACGGAGAACCCTCAGTGGTGCAAGGGAAGGGGTACAAGGGAAGGGGAAGGGCAAGAAAGAAGTGAATCTATGGAATTACTGTCATAAACAATGTGTATATATGAGATTATACCAACATCATTCTCAGTGCTACATATGGGGGGGCGGGGGGAGGGACACCAAGAGCTGTGTGCATGTATGTTAACACTAAACTGATACTCATTGTGATGTGAGACTACAATGCACCAATAAAAACATATTTAAAAAAACAAATTCACAAAAGGGTATTATCAGTAAGTAGTTATAAAAGTTTCTTTGAGGTTTCCAGGACCCTAAACCTGTCATGAGTGTATCCTATATCCTAGGTGCTGTACCATGAGCAATTTTGTGGATTATTCCTTTTATTCTTCACAACAACCTTAGGCAGAAACCCAGGCTTGTCCATGTCATCATGCTCTTAACTGGCTGATCTAACTCCAAAGTCTGTAGCTTAACTACTCTTGGGAGCTGAATCGTGCATCCCCCCAAGCCCCAAAGTCATATGAAGTGTTAATCCTCAGTACTTCAAAATGTGACTGTGTTTGGAGATACGGTCTTTAAAGAGGTTATTAAGGTTAAGTGAAGTCATTGGGGTCCTTATAGGAGGAGGGAGTTTAGACACAAACACACTCAGAGGAAAGACCCTCTGAAGACAGAGAGAGAAAGAAGAAGGCATCCGCAAGCCAAGGTGAGAGAGGCCTCGGAGAAACAGGCACGCTGACACCTTCATCTTGGACCTCCGGTCTCCAGAACTGTGGAAACACATCTGTGTTATTTAAGCACCGGGTCTGTGATGCTTTGTTATAGCAGCCCTCACGAACTAATACGGTCACCAGTAACACTTTACTAATGTGTGTGTGTGTTCTAATCAGCCCACACCATCGCTCAGATTGTCTTCTCCCCCACTGAGGTATTGTGGATAGATTTGGTGTTTTGGAACTACAAACACTTTCTTATTGTTACCACATGCTGAGGAATACTGGTGTATAATTCCTTTTTTTTTTTTTTTTGGTACTGGAGATTGAACCCAGGGGCGTTCTACCTCCAAGATATACACTCCCAGCCCTATTTTATTTTTTCTCTTGAAACAGGGTCTCACTAAATTGCTGAGGCCCTCGCTAAGTTGCTGAGGCTGGCCTCGAACCTGTGATCCTCCTGTGATGCCCAGTGGTGTATAATTCTTCAAGGTAAAAATACCTCCTCTCAGGCATGTTCTGCTATAGGATAAAATTAGAGTGCTTCCTTTTGGAGATGTAAGCATTTATTAATTAATAGCCCTTAAAGAGATTATTTTCTGCAGAGTTCAGGGTTTAATTACGATTGTTTCAAAGCAATCCAGAAATCAACAAGAAAATCTTTGGTTTTATACAGCTAGTCATCAGCTCCTAAGAACTATTTAATTATGCTGGAGATTAAACTTCATTTATTCTCCAAACCACATATTTATTACTTTCTTGTAGTCTGTCATGCATGAATTTTTTGGTATTTATTTATTTATTTTGCGGTACTGGGGATTAAACCCAGGGGCATTCTACCTCTGAGCTACACCCCCAGCCCTATTTTTTATTCTTTATTTTGAAACAGGGTCTCACTAAGTTGCAGAGGTTCTCACCCAGTAGCTGAGGTTGGCTGCGAAACTGCGATCCCCCTGTCTCAGCCTCCCTAGTACTGGATTACAAGCGTGTGCCACCATGCCCGGCTTTGGTCTTGTTTTATATACACAAATCTCGCCTCTCCAGTGAGCTTCCTCAAGATGCATCTTTTTTTTTTTTTTTTTTTTTTGCGGTACTGGGGATTGAACCCAGGGGCATTCTACCTCCGAGCTACACCCCCAGCCCTATTTTTTATTCTTTATTTTGAAACCGGGTCTCATGAAGTTGTGGAGGGCCTCACTAAGTAGCTGAGGCTGGCCACGAACCCGGATCCTCTTGTCTCCGCCTCCCAAGTACTGGGATTACAAGTGTGCGCCACCACGCCCGGCTAAGATGTATCTTTTGAAGCCCCTCTGGTTAGGTGAAATGTAATCAGTGTGTTTGTAGACAGACACTAACTGCATATTAAATTGACTTGCGATTTTTCAATTTAGATACTTTAGGTGCATTTCCTTCTAAGTCCCTATATTAAAACAGTATTAAAATCAACATAGGGAGTCCTGTTTTGATGCATTCACTCTGCCTTTGATTTTTTTTAAGTACAATCTCCATTTTATTGTCTCTGAAGTATAGATTTCCTTCAGTCCTTAAGGACTCAGCTCTACATGGGTTTGGCCTTGGTGGTGGATCAGCCCCAAGGTCTAAATTGGGGAGGGGACACTGTCACTCCTGGCTTCCCAGGAACGATTGCTGACTGCCTCGCTTTGAATGGCTCAACTCAGGCAAAATGAACGCAGTGTCATGTCCATCTTGGCAAGCGTGTTAATTGCTATTGATTTTCAAGCGAAATTCAACCAACTTCTTTTTGTCACCATTAAGTGATGATTTAGTTGGTGCTTGTTTTCTTCATTTTCTGCAGTGAGAGGGAGATTAAGGAAAAATGTATCTCAGTGAACACACGATGGAATCCTTTGCAACACTGGCATAGGAAATAGGACCAATTCCCTATATATGCCTTTGTATTTAATTTTAACTAAGTGTGATTTGGCCCATACTGTATCTGAATGTGGGTGAAAATTGCCTGCTAGATGGGAGTGGTGGTGCATGCCTGTCATCCCAGTACTTGGGAAGCTGAGACAGGAAGATCTCAGGTTCAAGGCCAGCCTCAGCAATTTAGTGAGACTCTGTTTCAAAATTTAAAAGAATAGGACCGGGTGTAGCTCAGAGGTAAAACACCTCTGGGTTCAATCCCTACTACTGCAAAAAGAAAAAGGAAAAAAAGGGGGGGGGGAGAAGGAAAGAAAGAAAATTGGCCATTATATTTGAGATTTGAAATAAGCATAGTAAACAGGGTAGAATTGTAGCTGTGTGTCTCCAACTATAGGATGAGGAGGTTGAGAGCAGCAAGGAGAGAGTTGGATTTTAATGTTTTCGATGGAAAAGAAATTCTAGACCAAAATGTACTGTGTCACAGCCATAATGGAACCCAAAGGCTAATTTAATAATGAGTGCATTAGAAACCCATTTTTAAATTGTCAAATATACACAAAAGCAGAGAGAATACCATGAATATGCTAGACCCACTGCCAGGTTGCAGGAACCCTCAGCCTCCTGCTTTCCTTGTTTCAGCTCGCTCCAACTTTTTTTTTTCTTTTGCAATATTAAGCAAGCATTTTGGACATGAGGAATCCCTCGTAAGCACTTGAGTGTACATCTTAACAAATAAGGCTTTAAAATCATAATCATAACATTGATATCATGCCCACTAACAACAATCTAATAGTGGGTACATCTTAAAAAATTCAAATGAATATGACATAACCAAAGTTGTTGTTTTTTGTTTTGTTTTGTTTTGTTTTTAGTACTGGGGATTGAACCCAGGGGCATTCTATCCCTGAGCTACATCCCTAGCCCCATTTTATTTTATTTTGAAACAGGGTCTCGCTAAGTTGCTGAGGGCCTCCTCACAAAGTTGCTGAGACTGGCCTCAAACCTGCAAGCCTCCTGTCTCAGCCTCCCAAGTACTGGGATTGCAGGCATGTGCCACCATGCATGACCCAAAACAACCAAAGTTTGAGTTAAGGAATTTAAGAGGCTCCAAGTTACCAAAAGAGGAACAGTTGGTTTTTTACCCCCAAGTTTGAAAGGGTTGTATTTTATTTTACCCAGAAACATTTAAAAATCATCTCATCGCTGTCCCCTCTTTTAAAATAGTGACAAAGTAGTTGGGTGTGGTGGCGCATGCTTGTAATCCCAGAATTTGTGAGGCTGAGACAAGAGGATCGCAGGTTCGCGGCCAGCCTCAGCTACTTAGTGAGGCCCTCCGCAACTTAGTGAGACCCTGTTTCAAAATAAAGAATAAAAAAATAGAGCGGGGGGTGTAGCTCAGAGGTAGATTGTCCCTGAGTTCAATCCCCAGTAGCACACACAAAAAAAATAGTGAAAAAGTAGGCCAGCCTTAGCTACTTAGTGAGGCCCTCAGCAACTTGGTGAGACCCTGTTTCAAAATAAAAATAAAATAGGGGTGTAGGTAGAAGGCCCCTGAGTTCCACCCCCAGTACCACACACACACACACACACACACACACACACACACACACAAAGTGACAAAGTATGTTCTTAATGTATAATTTAATTTATTCTAAGAGTATGTCACAGTATACTTGTACCTTCTCGAGGCTAAGCTCTGGGTGTCAGGAATGAATATATGTGTCCAGCAAAAATAAGCATTTTCTGGCTGGGCGTGGTGGCGCACGCTTGTAATCCCAGTACTTTGGGAGGCGGAGACCGGAGGATCCGGGTTCGCAGCCAGCCTCAGCTCTCTCTCTCTACTTAGTGAGGCCCTCCACAACTTCGTGAGACCCGGTTTCAAAATAAAGTATAAAAAATAGGGCCGGGGGTGTAGCGCAGAGGTAGAATGCCCTGGGTTCAATTCCCGGTACTGCAAAAAAATAAGCATTTTCTTAATGTGATGAGTATTTCCCATTTTCTTTTAAAAGGTAAGGGCAATCGTATGCCTTTTGCATTGTATTCTAGGAATACAATTCAGAATCCCTGCTGCTAATGGTGAATTTGATATTCTAGTACTCTAGTTCTAAGCCTAGTGTTGAATGCCTTGAATCAGGCACGTCATTCCTTCTAACTTCTAACAGATAATGCTTCCTTTCATTGATCTTCTTTCAGGAGCTTTCTTTGTGAACTTAATAGAAGCCAGTACTCTTGAGCCAAATCAAAGCTTACTTTGGCCCTGGCAAGACTTCCATGTTTTTTAAAAAGAGACCAGGGGAGAGACAGCTGTGACCATGTGTTTCACTGGGCCGTACTAAAACGGAATCAGTCAGCAGCCAATTGCAACAGATGAGCAGAGGGGAGGGAAGGGAGATTTTATTGCTATAAAACATAACCGGGAAGAATTGGTCAACTAGGAAGGACCTAGAAAAGTTATCCGGTGCCTTTCCTCCGTGTAGGTTTGTGTTTCGTTCATAATCTGTATAGAGTCATGATTTCTTATTTTATTCAATGTTCTATCTTTGACTATCATTTAAGCTGAGATGTTACTGTCATTAATGCTGACACGACCCCTTGTTTGGTCGCTGGATCTCCTTCAGGACGGCCTTTGTGCCCTTTGGACGTGTTCCCATTATTCTTTCAGCATAACTTGTTTTTGGAACAGCAAGATTTTCTAGCTTGTTCTGTTCTTTGTCTAAAGATCGTACGATTCTGATTAATTGGTAAGTTACAGCCATCTCAAGTTCAGTTGCAAAATAAACCAATGATACGCTAGATGTAGATTTACGATTAGTCTCCTAGGAAGTGCAGGAAGTAAAAAGATGGCTTCTGTTTTATATCAGAAGGCTTCATTAATATTTAACTTCAAAAACATTTACATGCATTGCTTTTTATTACTTCCTGGGTGAACCTACAGCAGAAACACCACGTGAAAGATTGTACCCGCGGCCTCTGGTTGGACATAGCGGCTCCTCCCATTTCGTATCTAGGTATAGGTTTTCAAGACTAGCCTTCCTACCAGTAAACTCGGATTTAAGTTATAAAACAGCTTGCCTTTGATTGGTCGTGTGTGTTGGTACGCAGTTATTTGCCTGTGCAGTGAAGTTTTGAGCTTTATTTGCTCAAAACTCCTCTTCAGTGAGCTCTGCATGATAGACGAGCAATAAATAGGGCAGAATTGGTAAACTAGGGACAAGAAGTCACTGGAGCTTTTCCTTCCCATGTAGGATTGTATCAGAACCATCCAGAAAGTCAGTTCATTAAAGTTCTCGAAGGGGGGGATATATTCACTTATGTAATAGAATTTCTTTTTTGGGGAGGCGGAGACCGGAGGATCCGGGTTCGCGGCCAGCCTCAGCTACTTAGTGAGGCCCTCCGCAACTTCGTGAGACCTGGTTTCAAAATAAAGTATAAAAAATAGGGCCAGGGGTGTAGCTCAGAGGTAGAACGCCCCTGGGTTCAACCCCTGGTACCACAAAAAAAAAAGAATGCACAATTAATGAAATATTATTCCCCTGTCCTGGCTAGGTTGTTTGTTTGTGGTGCTGTGGCTCAAACCCAGGCCCCTGCAGGTGCCACACAAGTGCTCTATACTGAGCTACACCCCCAGCTCCATGGGCTAAGTTTTCTGTATTATCACTAATATGCGTCATGAATGTGACTTCTCTAGAGACATGAAAGTTTACTTTTCAGGTGAATAAGATAGGTTGTATAGTAAAACGATTTGACAACAAAAGAGTTTCGTGTCTTTTTCTTGAATGGCATGAATATATAAGTGAGATATTGGTGTTTATAATAGAGAACAAGTCTGGTCAAACTCAGTGTCTGTACTTTGGCCTCACCTGAATCAGCCAAGGAATATGTTCTTTGTTTAACAGATTTCTGGCCAGGTATATTCTTTAAGTCTTCTGTTAGTCACAAGTGATACTTATGCCAGAGTACCTGAATTAAAGTATACTTTCCATTCGAATTTAAAGTTTCCTGAAGTAAAGCTTGTTCCCTTCTTAAAAGGACATTGTTACCACTGAAAAGGAAATACGAAAAATCTAGAATTCTGAAAACTTTAACATAGTAGTTTTTACGATGATGAATGTATCATTCATGATTTCAGCATTTTTATGAGATTCCCCTAAAGATCCCTTGGCACCGTAACATTTTGTACTTTTCTAGAAGTCCCAAGGCTGCCTGGGAGTAAGGCTTGACACATACAGCTGTCTTTTCAGCATCAAAATTTAGATTGAACTGTGTTTCTGGGTAGAGAACATCTCCAAAGGGAAAGCCAACCGCTAGAGCTGAGGGTGCGTTGATGAGACACAAAGTCCAAGGGAAGCAGGGTCCTTACAGGAGAAGAGCAGTGTGGATTCAATCCAAGCACTCCTCCACTTAGCACATGTTTTCATGTATGTTAATGAAACTAAGGTATTGTACACAGACACAACAAAGTACTTCCAGAAAACTAAATTGTTGTTAACTAGTAAATATTTGCCTATGAAAAGAGAAGGAGGGAGCCGGGCTGGGGGTGTTGGCTCATGCCTGTAATCCCAGTACTTGGGAGGCTGAGATAAGAGAATCGCAGGTTTGAGGCCAGCCTCAGCAACTTAGTGAGGCCCTCCACAACTTAGTGAGACCCTGTTTTAAAATAAAAAATTAAAAATAGGGTTGGGGGTGTAGCTCAGAGGTAGAATGCCCCTCGGTTCAATCCCCAGTCTCTCTCATACACACATACACATACAAAAAGAAAAAGAAAGAAAAGAGAAGGAGAGTTAGGAAGTGTCCCAATTTCTCAATTACTTAGGCCCCAAATTTATAGACTCACTCTGGATCCCAAAAAGCCACTTTAATTTTTTCAAATATTATCTGCATTTTATAGCTCAAATTATATGTAACACTATAAAGGACATTTCAAAAACACGTCTCAGAACACCCTTCATGAGCATCAACATCTGTAGCAGTAAGGGACGGGGAAGGAGAGCTGCTATATTTCTTTTATAAGTTTAATTTTAAAATAATAATTTTTTTAAATAGGCATTACTATCTTCTTAGTCATACATGTTGGTATTGCCAGTACCTGGTGCTAAGTGATAAGTAATCCTCAAGATGTGTTTCTTGGAAAAAATAAACTTTACTTGAGTCGACAGCAAAAAACAGACACCCTAATGTGGCGCTCGTCCAGAATTTACTCACATATTCTCATCTTGGAAACATCACCTGAGATTGTGGTAAGCGTAAGCAGCCCCTTTAGACCCCAGAGGTCTATTACAGTGCTTCCTCTTTATCCTGTTAGCTAATGCTCTTGACACCGTTCTGTTGAACCCTATTAGAAATTCAGCAGCATTTGTATTTGCCCGGGGCATGTGTGCGTAGGAGCCAAGTTAGAGGGAACAATTTGGGACAGCAACCGCTCCAAAAAGAGGGGAAAGGTACCTTCAAGATTGCAGTCATGGAAATGTAAGAAAAAAGAATTCTTTTATTCTTTTCCAACCTTCCCACATGATGTCATTCATTTCAGGCTCGCAAGGAGGAGATCTCCCCTTGAGCTAAAAGCTTGTAACACAGATTTTCATTATAAACCATTTTACATGTGTATGCTAAAGCCCTCGGCTCTGATCCTAGTCCTTGGGAGACTGAGACAGGAGAATCACAGGTTGGAGGACAGCCTCAGCAACCTAGCAAGACCCTGTTTCAAAATTAAAAGTGAAAAATAAAAAGAGCTGAAGGTATAGCTCAGAGGTAGAATGCCCCTGGGTTCAATCCCCAGTCTGAATGAATGAATGAATGAATGAGAGAGAGAAAGGAAGGAAGGAAGGAAGGAAGGAAGGAAGGAAGGAAGGAAGGAAGAGAATGTACAGAAGGATGTACAGAAGAAATGTACAGATGTACAGAAGAAATAGGTAATCTTCAGCTTGTCTGTCCGATCCTTTTCAATGACAATAGCTAACGAAATGTCTAGGATCTCAGCACTGTTTGTAGTCCATACATTTATAGACGTCACTCCAGAGCTCTTGCCGAGTCAAGCAGGCTCAGTGTCCTCACTCTGGGTGTAGCTGACAGTTTTCACATAGTTTTGGTAATCAAGTATAATTAAATAGTATTTAGACATTCAAGTAGACCCCCCACCCGTCCACCTTCAGTTTCAATAGTTCCTCGGTGCTATTTGCACGTTCACTATTTGGAGGAAGTTTGCGACATCAGGGTGACCGTGATGAGTGGACTCTCATCTCACCGCATTTCCCGTTGCAGTCAGTTTTGTTTTGTTTTTTTTGTTTTGTTTTGTTTTGTTTTGTTTTGAGACAGAGGCTCGCTAAGTTGCCGAGGCTGGCCTTGAACTCATGCTCCTCCTGCTTCAGCCTCCCGAGTAGCTGGGATTGCAGGTGTACTCCACTGCACCTGGCCTGGGACGATCCTTTTTTTTTTTTTTTTTTTTTTTGCGGTACTGGGGATCCAACCCAGGGGCATTCTACCTCTGAGCTACACCCCCAGCCCTATTTTTTATTCCTTATTTTGAAACAGGGTCTCACTAAGTTGCAGAGGCCTCACTAAATAGCTGAAGCTGGCCATGAACCTGCGATCCTCCTGTCTCCGCCTCCCAAGTACTGGGATTACAAGTGTGGGCCACCACGCCCAGCTCAGGGACGATCCCTTTGAGTCCTCTTTCTCACACTCGTTATGTAGTCAGTTTCCACTAGTAAATTATTACAGCGGGGAACTTATTAGGGAAAACATCATTTAAAAATGTGAACAGCAGCAATAAACTGTCATTTGCAGCCCTCGGCTGACATTCAAACAGCTGCAGACGGTGGGTGAGAAGCTTTGACTTTCAGCTGCTGGGAGGTCTGCAACTCTGTTCCCATGGAAATGAGGGGGGCTGCATGGGTGGGAGGGAAGCGAGGCTGAAGTACACATTTCCCCATTCCTTATTTATCCTGCCTGCCTACAGTTTCCATAGAAATAGGAACATAAATGCCGCCCCACCCCAAACTCCGGAGAGCATTCATCAGTGCGCACACTGCAGTGCTTGGACCTTAAACGATGCACAAAACCAGCTGAACTTCCGGCCTCTCCTTCACCTGCGTGCAGCCAAACATGTCGCAATCGTGTTCTCATTTGATCTACTCAGCACAGACAAAATGATTCAATATCGTTTTCAGTCAATTTTTAGAGAGTCAGTTTGATACCACCTTTTTTTCCAAAATGAGAATTCTCTTAAGCATACTCTTACTAAGTAAAGATTTATTCTTTGTGTGTTAAGAATTTAGCATGTGTGGTGTTTTAAATCTTTTTTTTAAATTCTCCTTTCATGTTGATACATTATGAGTAGACATACTAGTGGGAATCATTGTTACATGTTTGTACACGCACATATATAAATTGTTCAAATTTATTCCCTGGTACCTCCCCTTTCAAAGGTCTAAATTCTATCAACATGCGTGTACCTACCATGTTTGTTCCCTCCAAGACTAAAGAGAAATGAATTTTGATCTGGGGAACACTCCAATTACATAGCGTTAAGAAAATCTCAGAGTGCCATTCTTATGTTATTTTAGAAGTTACCCCACAGAGCAGAGGTAATTATTGGCTGTGTCAAACATATCAGGGGAAACTGCTATTTAAATTGGTTGTCACAATTTTCTCGTTTAGGTAACAAAAATCTCCTATGTTGGTGGATTTCTATGTCTTTCTGCTTACCAGCTCCATGTCATCGCGTGTCTTTTATAATACCCATACTCGAGGAAAATGTATGGCAGAGTTTTCATCTGTCTCTTTTATTCTATTACTCTAACTTAGGAACAAATTCTATTTGAAACACTAGACATTAAGAATATACTTATCTGAGCCGGGCGAGGTGGCACACTCCTGTAATCCTAGTACTTGGGAGGCTGAGACAGGAGGGCTGCAGGTTTGAGGCCAGAGTGCACTAAGTTAGGGAGACCCTGTTTTAAAATAAAAAAATGAAAAAGGCTAGGGGCGTAACTCAGTGGCAGACACCCCCTGGGTTTAACTCACAGGAACATAAACACACACACACAATATATATATATATATATATATATATATATATATATATATATATATGTATATATGTATATATACTTAATAAGTCTACTGTGAGCACCTGCTAGGTATTTGGCTTGTGTTAGGTTGAAGTGGACATACTGTGTTAAGTTTAAGTAAGGGTTCTTTTGCCTTAGGCATGGGGTTAGGAACATTTGTACCCCCGTAAGAGCGCATCACAGCCAGATGTGATTATAAATCAGTGGTGCAGACTAATTCTAAAGAAGTTCAAGGCGGGAGGGCGCACTTGGCTTAACTGAATCACAGGAAAGACTTGCTCACAACACCTCTCTTTCTCTACTCCTGACCCATTTTCATAACTTCCTTGATGCTCTTTCTTTTTTGTGGTACTGGGGATTGAACCCAGGGGCGTTCTATCTCTGAGCTACACCCCCAGCCCTATTTTTTATACTTTATTTTGAAACTGGGTCTCACAAAGTTGCGGAGGGCCTCACTAAGTAGCTGAGGCTGGCTGCGAACCCGGATCCTCCGGTCTCAGACTCCCAAGTACTGGGATTACAAGCGTGCACCACCACGCCCGGCCCTTGATGCTCTTTCAATGGCCGCCTTTCTCCTTTTCTTAAGACTCTCTTTTTGTTTACCGTATACACCATTTCCAGATTAACATTCTTAAAAGCACAGTTTGATTCTTTTACTGCCTCATCTATTTTATTTTATTTTGTTTTATTTCATTTTATTTTTATTATTATTTGGTGGTGCTGGGGATCAAACTCAGGCCTTCCCACATGCTGAGCAAATGCTTTACCACTGAGTATACCCCAAACCCTGCTGCCTCATTTGAAATTCCAGTGACTTCTCAACATGATTTTATATTTATTTATTTATTATTTATTTATTTATTATTTATTTGTACTGGGGATTGAACCTAGGGGTGTTCTACCTCCGAGCTACATCCCCCCGCAATTTTTACTTTGAAACATGGTCTCACTAGGTTATTGAGAGTCTCACTATTGCTGAGGCTGGCCTCAAACCTATGATCCTTCTGTCTCAGCCTCCTATGTAGTGGGATTACAGGTGTACGCCACCACACCCAGCTTGAACAAGAATTTCTTTGAAAAGAGAGTTCTCATGTCAAATATTGTGCTTCATAAGTCCTAGAAGTTGCCAAAACAATCCAGAAACATTTAGTATGTTTAAGGTTCTTTCACGTTCCAAGTTGCTTCTCACATCCGGAATGGATGCAAACACCTGTTGAGACCACATGCTTGCTTTTAATTTCAGAAAATACAGTCACTGACCTAACAACTACGGAACAAGCATGACTGCTTAGCAGTTAGGAGGCCTGTCTTATTTCAGCTGCAGCCTTGGCCTTCCGAAGTTCCCTTCTGCTCCTTTATGGAATGAGGAAAGGAGGAGGCAATGATGAGCTGTTCCCTCTGTCTGGAACATCCTGCGCCTCTCATGTGTCTTACAGTCCTGCTCTACTGCAGCACTCGCTCTCTGTACCTTCCATAAAGATACCCCAGCCCACACAGGGTGTCTGTCTATACCTTGTACATGATTAACACTTTGAAGCACTCCAATATGGGATGGGGGTAGCACTCTAATGTGGGTGTAGGGGGAATTGGTTGGCACCAGAAAGCCCCCAGTTAGGGGATAACTACTGTTAATTTGACCTGCTTATACTTCCAGCTACAAAAGAGGGTTTTCTTTTTCTTTTTCTTTTTCTTTTTCTTTTTTTTTGCAGAACGGGATTGAACCTAGGGGCAATCTACCTCTGAGCTACACCCACAGTACTATTTTTTATTCTTTATTTTGAAACTGAGTCTCACCAGGTTGTGGAGGGCCTCACTAAGTAGCTGAGGCTGGCCGTGAACCCGGATCCTCCTGTCTCAGTCTCCCAAGTACTGGGATTACAAGCGTGCACCACCACACCTGGCATCAACAGAGGGTTTTCTAATTAGCATAAAGGATATCAGAAATAATTTTGAATTGGATTGTATAGAAATACCATACAGGAGCCAGGTGCAATGGCACATACTTTAATCCCAATACCTGGGAGGCTGAGACAGGAGGATTGCAGGTAATAGGTCAGCCTCCACAACATAGTGAGACTCTCAGCAACCTAGCAAGATCCTGCTTAAAATAAATAAATAAATAAATAAATAAATAAATAAATAAATATAAATAAAAAGGGCTGGGGGTGTATTTCAGAAGTAGAATGCCCCTGGGTTCAATCCCCAGTACCACAAAAAACCCAAACAACAACAACAACAAAAACAAAAGCAATATACAAAATCTTCTTGCCCTGCATGAATTGCACGTAAGATTCTGGCAACCAGGCAGCTAACACCAGTAGACTGGTTCCTGAGGTGGAGCACTGTGTGTGGGCCTTCTAGCTGCCACCTAATAGAAGATGCTTCCTACCTGGCAGGAAGGTGTGTGGAAGAGACGAGTAGCAGGCTCATCTTCAGTCCTCAGAGGCTACTGTCTCTCCCCTTCCCAAGCCCAGGACACTTGAATGGTCAATAGCAAACCTTCCTGTACAGCAGTTCTTACGTGCCAGCTCCTCAAGTCTGTCCTAAATTTCTTGATGAATTTGTGAAAACATTCTCCTCTAAACCGTAATAGTATGAGACTGATTGTTTTGTTTTGTTTTTTGGTGGGGTGGTCCTGGGGATTGAACCCAGGGCCATTCTACTTCCGAGGGACACTGGGAGCCAATGTGTGAGTTCCCATAATTCTGTTAACTCGGCGTTCGCAGTTCTCAAGGAGCCAGTAGAAATTGTCCATAACGATGTCATCTCTAGTTGGACATTGAACAAAGGCACGTTGGGACTGTCATCAGTAGCTGAGGAAAGTACTGTCATCTATGTTGTCGTCTTTCAGAAATTTTGACCTGTCTTTCACACTGTCCCTGCCAACTCTGGCTTTTGATGATAAAGATGGATAAATCTTTAAGACAATTGGTTTTCTTATTGTATATCTCCTAGACCATTTGTGGCGGTATATACACATGAGTATAGAGGAAGGTTAAAGTAAGCCGGGCGTGGTGGCGCACGCTTGTAATCCCAGTACTTTGGGAGACGGAGACCAGAGGATCTGGGTTTGCGGCCAGCCTCAGCTCCCTCGCTCTCTCTCTGTCTCTCTCTCTCTCTCTCCCAGTCTCTCTCTCTCTCTCTCTCTCTCTCTCTCTCTCCTTAGTGAGGCCCTCTGCAACTTCGTGAGACCCGGTTTCAAAATAAAGTATAAAAAAATAGGGCCGGGGGTGTAGCGCGGAGGTAGAACGCCCTTGGGTTCAATCCCCGGTACCGCAATAAAAAAAAAAAAAAAGAAGAAGGTTAAAGTGACAACAGAAGACTGGAAAGATAAATAAGAGAAGCACAGGTAGAGCATGGAGATTTTAAAAACAAGGCAAAATAAGACATGTAATGTCATTAAAGCCTGCGATAGCACGGTCATGCGCAGCACGGTCTTTGGACCCGGCTGCCTGGATTGGAATGAATCCCCCCATACTAGATGTGTGGTCTTGGGCGAGTCATTAACCCTTCTGTGCCCTGTTTCGTCTTCTATAAGATGTGGGTAATAGCAGCACCTTCCTCGTGACTGCCTGACAAGTGAATTAGTACTTGTGAATGCCCGGCACGCGGTGCCTGGCACACCGGCCAGCCTGATGTGTTGGGCTCCTGCAGTGGACAGGCCCAGTCCATGCTCTGAAGGCAGGGAATGCTGACCTTAGTCCGTCTGCAGTTCTGTGTCTGTGCTGTCCGGTCTCCTCCCCCAAGTGAGTAGTCTTCATGCCTTGAATCCCCTACAAATGGTGCTTATACTTTTATTGCAAAATTTATCAGATTCTCCCCTAAATTGTACAGTTATTTGTCAGCTCCTTAAGAGCAAAGACTGTCTTCTTTGTCTTCCTCTCTGTAGCCAGTGGAATAATTACATAACACAGGGCTTACAAGATCATAGCTTGTGTGTGTGTGTGTGTGTGTGTGTGTGTGTGTGTAGTATTTGGGATTGAACCCAGGGGCATTGTACCTCTGAGCTACACCCCCAGCTCTTTTTATTTTTTATTTTGAAACAGAGTCTTGCTAGGTTGCTGAGAGTCTCAGTTGCTGAGGCTGGCCTCAAATCTGCAATCCTCCTGTCTCAGCCTCCCAAGTAATGGGATTGCAGGCGTGCGCCACCACACCTGGCTACGATAGCTCTTTAGTAGTTGTCTGAGGGAAGCGAGAAGCAGACAGCAGTGAGCGCTCCGTGAGATTGGTCCCTGGAGGCCCGTACCTGGCTGGGTGCCTGTGGCCTCTCACCCCTCTTCAGCCTCTGCTAGCAATGCCTCCGTTCACTGTGTTCCAACAACTGAACCCACAGCTTCTTTCCCAGTGCCGGCCTCACGGAGGTGACCTGTGCAGTCCCTTGGGTCTCCACACTGGACGTAGTACTCTATCACCATCCTTTTTTTGGTAGTGGAGATTGAACTCAGGGGTGTTCTACCTCTGAGCTACATCCCCAGCCCTTTTTAGTTTTTATTTTGGAACAGGGTCTCCCTAAATTGCTGAGAATCTTGCTAAGTTGCTGAGGCTGGCCTGGGGC
This sequence comes from Glis glis, assembly GCA_004027185.1. Taxonomy (NCBI): domain Eukaryota; kingdom Metazoa; phylum Chordata; class Mammalia; order Rodentia; family Gliridae; genus Glis; species Glis glis. The sequence continues at coordinate 15,289 of PVJS01036451.1, forward strand.
CTTTGATCCTCCAGTGTCAGCCTCCCAAGTGCTGGGATTACAGGCGTAGGCGCCATGCCCACCTGCTTTGACCATCGTGCGTTCTTAGTTTTTGAACCACGGGCCTCAGTTTCCATTTCTCCCTGAGCCGTGGACTGTGTGCCCGGCCTCGCGCTCCCGCCCGCGCTCATCCCTGCCTGTGTCTGGGGCGCTTCTTCCTGCTGTGCTGGCGGCTTCCTCAGACCTCGGTCTGCCGTCCTTCCTCAGAGAAGCGGTCAGAATCCGAGCCCTGGGCCATTCTCCCTCCACCTCTGCTTCTCCCTCGAGCGCCTGACTTACTTTGTAAGAACAGTATTTATTAAAGTTGTGTTATTATTGCTTTAGCAACTTTTCTCCTCACTGGGCTGTAAACTCCTTGAGGGGACAGATTATATACATGTTCCGGGATGGTGATGTCTGCTGTATCATAAATGGTCAATACATACTTGGTGAATTGATGAGCAAACAGATGATTTTTTAAATAATTTTATTAAAGCTGGGCGTGGTGGCGCACACTTGTAATCCCAGTACTTTGGGAGGTGGAGACTGGAGGATCCGGGTTCGCGGCCAGCCTCAGCGCTCTCTCTCTCTCTCTCTCTCTTCCCCCTCTCCCCTTGTCTCTCTCTCTCTACTTAGTGAGGCCCTCCGCAACTTCGTGAGACCTGGTTTCAAAATAAAGTATAAATAAATAGGGCTCGGGGTGTAGCGCTGAGGTAGAAAGCCCCTGGGTTCAATCCCCGGTACCTCAAAAAAAAAAATTTTTATTAGTGCATTACAGTTACACATCATAGCGAAGTTTGGTGTGATACAAGCACACATGCACACAGCTCTTGGTGGCCTTCCTTCCACATCCCACCCTGCTCCTCGTTCATTTATTACCATAGTAGTATTTGAACTGTTTCCCTCCTCAGTCCTCCGTTTCCCCTTCTTTAACTCCCTCCCTCAGTCCCCTTCCACTTTGTGCTGGTGTCTCTCATTTATCTGCAGTCCTGTATGATTCCTCTTTTCTTTCTAGCTTCCAAATATGAGAGAAAACATACAACCCTTGACTTTGTGAGACTGGCTGATGTCATTTTTAATAATATTCTCTATTTCCATCTAGCTTCCTGAAAATGACACGATTTTGTTCTTCTTTATGGCTGAATAGAATTTGATTGTGTGTCTATATACCACATTTTCTTTATCCATTCATCTATTGATAAACACCTGAGTTGACTCCATAATTTAAAATAGATGATTTCTAAAAATGCAAACTTGGGCTGGGCATGGTGGTGCATGCCTGCAATCCTATACTTTGGAGGCTAAGACAGGAGGATTACAGGTTCGAGACCAGCCTCAGCAACGTAGCAAGGCCCTCTGCAACTTAGTGAGACCCTGTTTCAAAATAAAGAATAAAAAATAGGGCTGGGGGTATAGCTTGGAGGTAGAATGCCTCTGGGTTCAATCCCCAGTACCAAAAAATAAAAAATAAAAAAAAATGAAATAGTGCTGGAGGCATAGCTCAGAGGCAGAATGCCCCTGGGTTCCATCCCCAGTCCCCCACACACAAAAGAGCCAAGTTGTTGGGATGAGTTTTTCTTCCCGTGTTGAGAGCTGCTGTGTCAGTGGTGACGCAGTCATCCTGCAGTTTAACGCTGCTGCTGGTGACTTTTCGACAGTTGTCCTTGCTGCCGTTACAGGTGGATGGATACAGTAACACTTGCCTGCCTCTCTTCCTTTCCAACTGCTGATCCTTCTCAGGTGGTCTGGTATAATAAATTTGAATCTCTGTAAAGACAGATTTACATATATTGTTTTACATATTAGTCTCAGATTAATTTTCCTATAGCATCAATGTCTGTAGCCTTCTGTCTACTGTGGGTATTTTTAGTAAGAGGTATATTTACTTTTGATCTAATTGCTGATAACATCTGCCATAAACGTACTGCTTCAGGTTTCTCCACACTCTGTGATGGGAAAGCAATGTTGTAATGACGGTGGCATCTGATGATAATCAAGAACAGGTCAGCTGTTCATGGTGGCACACGCTTTTAATCCCAGGACTTGGGAGGCTGAGACAGAAGAATCGCAGGTTCGAGGACAGCCTCAGCAACTTGTGAGGCCCTCTGCAACTTAGTGAGATCCTGTTTCCAAATAAAAATAAAATAGGACTGGGGGTGTAGTCCAGAGGTAGAATGCCCCGGGTTCAATTCTCAGTACCCATCCCCCCCAAAAAAGAACAGGTCCTGTGTGACTCCCCGATCACTCTCTCTCTCTGTCTTGTTTTCTAGCTCTAAGCAAACTTAGTTAACTCATTGTGAAGGCAAAGCTGTGTCAGCTTTCTGTAGCTCAGTTTTGGAACTACATCTGATTAATCTACTCCTTGCAATCAGACCAATCCCATTGGCCATGTAACCAGATTTAATGTAATACATACCATATTATTTTATTTATTCATTTATTCTTTGTGGTACTGGTGATTGAACTCAGGGGCATTCTACCTCTGAGCTACATCCCCAGGCCTTTTTTATTTTTTGTTTTTGAAACAGGGTCTTGCTGCATTGATGAGACTGTCCTTGAACCTGCAATCCTCCTGTCTCAGCCTCCCAAGTACTGAGAATACAGGTGTGCACCACCATGCCTGGCCCAATATGTACCATTTTATTTTATTTTATTTTTGCAATACCAGAGATTGAACGCAGGGGCATTCTACTTCTGCGCTACGCCCCCAGCCCTATTTTTTATACTTTATTTTGAAACCAGGTCTCACGAAGTTGCGGAGGGCCTCACTAAGGAGAGAGAGAGAGAGAGAGAGAGAGAGAGACAGGGAGAGAGAGAGAGTGAGAGAGCTGAGGCTGGCCACGAACCCGGATCCTCCGGTCTCCGCCTCCCAAAGTACTGGGATTACAAGTGTGCGCCACCACGCCCGGCATATGTACCATTTTATAATCCTAATTTTTAGCATTTGGTAATTGTTCTATGACTCTCCAAACATTATGCTAAAATTTCTAAATGATAAACTTCTAACCCAAAACTCATTTAGAAATGGAATTGTACTTGAGGGAGTACAATAGATTTTGCACACTTATCCCAAAAAGAAGAGAAATAAAAACATCCAACATGGTCTACTAACTTAAGATATTATTGCTTCTTCATTTTTGCAAAGAGAAACAGAAGCAGAATTTTCATAATTTAGCCCCAAATCAAAGATAACCAATATAGTGACAGAAGAACTTTTATTGCTTTAAAGAAAAACATGCTAAAAAAAGACTTTTCCCCCTTCTCCTTCAAATGCAAAAAACCCAAGAAAAAGAGATTTAAAAACCAACAGAAGAAACACTAATGATCCATAGCAAGCGCTGTGTGTGAGTGCAGGGAAGCCCCAGCAGTGTTTGGTGTTTGTGTAAGTCGGTCTGGGAGGGAACAAGAGGAATGCAGAAGTGGGGGGGGGGAGTGCACAGTGGGGGGGCTTCCATTCCCAAGGCAGATGCGGACCTCAGAAAGTGTCCCACTGGGTGCTGGCTGATTCCAGGACCTTCAGGGGATTTGCTCTGAGCTGTAAATCTCCTGGGCGCTTTACCCCTCAGTGCCTTTTTTTTTTTTTTCAGAAGATTGTGAAAGGAGAAAAATCCATCATTTCAATCTGTCGCCTCTTAAGACTTTAAGGAATTTTAAGCAGGCTTTGCCGGGAACTAAGTTCCTGGTTTCAACCACCCCGGAAACCATCAATCTCGGGCCTTCTTTCTAGCTCGGCCATGGAGATTAGGTGGAGGTGGTGGTCATTTTTTATGCCAGGTGAGATGACAAATGTCGTAGGTTCTTTATCTCCCAGCCTGGTGTTAAAATAGCGGCGCATCCATCCTTGAGCTGAGAATCTCGGGTGCTGCAGCAGGCTACGTGTGAGGCTTGTCAGGGTTCTGTGTGCTGACCAGGGGGCAGCGGTGTAGACGATGGTCATGTGACAGTACCATTCAGGTGTTAGCTTTGGTGTCAGAAAGGCCTGTTGGGTCTGTCATGACGATGGTGCTGCACATGTTACTTGGTCTTTCGCAGTTTACTAGATTTATAGAATGGGAGTGGTCACACCAGCTCATCTTTGTGAGGGTTAAAATATATGTCGAGTTGGTTGACCCAGTAGTGTGACATGCAGTATGTATTCCAGAAAAGGAGATGGTCGAGCTGGGCGTGGTGGTGCACCCTGTAATCTCGGCACTTGGGAGGCTGAGACAGAGGATCACAGGTTCGAAACAAGCCTCAGCAACTTAATGAGACCCTCAGCAACTTAGTGAGACCTTGTTTCAAAATAAAAAATAGCCCCTGGGTCTAATTCCCAGTACCACAAAAAAAAAGACAAAGAAAAAGATGGTTGTAGTAGGTGTTGTTTGGTTGTTTGTGTTATTCCATTACAAAACATTAAAATAAAGTTGAAGTTCTGAGTAAGAGGCTTAAATGAATTGCTTGGAAAATTATATAGCTAGTTTTTGGTGGAATGGAGTTTCAGTGCATGACTATTTAACTTCTAAACCACTCTACATACAGTATCAACAAGAAAGTGTGTGGCTCAAATAGTTGTTCTTGAAGAGTATGATTTTCCCTATCTTTAAAGCTTAATTTTGTCCTTAGATCCAAAATGCTTACACAAAAAGATTCTTGAAATATTTTAGAACATTAAGAATAGTACTTTCTGAGCCTGCTGCTGTGGCGCACACCTGTAATCCCAGTACTTGGGAGGCTGAGACAAGAGAATCGCAGGTTCGAGACCAGCCTCAGCAACCTAGCAAGACCCTCAGCAACCTAGCATGATCCTGTTTCAAAACAAAAGCATAAGCTGGGCATGATGGAGTATTCCTGTAATCCCAGTCCTTGGGAGGCTGAGACAGGAGGATAGCAGATTGGAGGACAGCCTCAGCAAGTAGTGAGACTCTCATCAACCTAGCGAGACCCTGTTTCAAAATAAAAATAAAATAGGACTGGGGATGTAGCTCAGAGGTAGAATGCCCCTGGGTTCAATCCCCAGTACCAAAAAAATAAAACAACAACAAAAAAAAAACAATGTAAAAAAGGGCGGGGGGTGTAGCTCAGAGATTGTCCCTGGGTTCAATTCCTAGTAACACACACACACACACACACACACACACACACACACACACACACACAATGTTTCTGA
>PVJS01036452.1:0-20449 GCA_004027185.1 Glis glis
ACCAAAAAAAAAAAAAAAAAAAAAAAAAAAAAAGAATAGGTACTTAGGACATTCCTGCTATCCATGTGAAAATAAACCAGGTACTCCAGATCAGTGGAGCCTTTCCCCTATTGACCATTTCAGGTTCTGATAATAGGGGCATGAGTGATACAGGATTATGGTATCAACAATATCTTTATAATGTTTATAATATTGAATTTCTTGCAAATTTCTTGAAATGTCCTTCAATGCATGTTTAGAACGTATGTCAGGCCTGTGAAGGAACGTAACAATATTGTATTTACTATCTGAATAAAAATGTATTTTATATTTGGATCCATGAGAGTCTGGCTTGATCCAAGGATAAATGTATCTTTCTTTTTTTTGTGGTCCTGGGGATTGAACCCAGGGGCTTCTACCTCCAAGCTACACCCCCAGCCCTATTTTTATTCTTTATTTTTGAAACAGGGTCTCACTAAGTTGCAGAGGGCCTCACTTAGTAGCTGAGGCTGGCTGCGAACCTGTGATCCTCCTATCTTAGCCTCCCAAGTACTGGGATTATAAGTGTGAGCTACCACGCCTGGCTCAGAAATGTATTTTTCAATGGGTGAATCATTTTTTTTTCTAGCAGCTGAAAAGAACAAACAAAAGCACTTTGTTTTTAGTAAGACATTTGCATGCTTTGACTGTCAACTGATGGGGAGGTGAGGCTGATCTTTGAAGAGCGAGGTCGTTGGGGAGGTACACCTCTGAACCAGTATTCTCCCAGTGCAGCTGGCTTACAGAAGAAGTGTAAAGCAGGGCCAAAGGTTTCTTTAGAAAACAATCCTCAGTCCTGTACAAGGCTCTGAGCCTTTCACAACATAGAACTTGACCACGAAAGTTTTCTCTCACTTTTATCATACAGTTCCTTAAATTGTGTTTAGCACATGTTCAAGCATGTATATTTATATATGAACATATATGGATTCACAACTCGCCACAAAAATGTGTGTGCTTCATTTAAAAGTCCATATACCCACAACTCAAGTTCTACCATTAGTGTGCTATTATACTTGTTTTCTCCCATGTCTGTCTGTTGGCTTCTCCCTCCCTCCATCCAAGTCAATTACAAACATGTTTATTTATCCCCAAACTCTTCATGTCATTAGAGCTCAATATTTATTTATAATTTTCAGTATGAACAAGTATTATAATATAATCATATATCACACATAATAGATAATACAGACATGATCTAATGCATTATCATACATATTAACTATTATTATTATGTAATTATATTTTATTATAATTTTTTCACAGAAAAGGCAAAGGTTTAATTCAAGAAAGGTGGGGGTACAGATTCAGGGGAGACGTGGGCCATCTCGAGAGGGGGAGAGCGAGTCTCTCTGCACGTGAGTGAGCATCCATCCAAGCAAGCAAGAGAGCTTATTATAAAAATTTGCACATACATTTCCAAAAGTGCACATTAGTTGACTTTTGAAAAAAATGTATGCTTCTGGTTTTCCAAAGAGAATACTGTCTCACCCCAGAAAGTTCCTCAGACATCTTCTTCTATAATTTGGATCTTAAATGTCCCCCAAAGTCCCATATATTATAGTCTCGGTCCCCAGCCCTGTAGAAAGTTCTCCAGGCGGCTCTCAGTGGGAGGTTCTTAGGCCACATGGTCCGTGCCCTTGAGGGTCAGTGGGACCTCGGCCTTTTCCTCTTTGTCTTCTTTGCTCCCTGGCCCTCAGGGAAAGGATGTTGCTCCACAAGCACTTCTGCCACAACGTGCTACTCACCAGAGGGCCAACCCAACGGGCCCAGTGGGTCATGCTCGGGACCTGCAAATCAGTGAGCCAAAATAAACCTCGCTCTTTATGAGCTGACTGAGCTCAGGTGTTTGTTTTAGCAATGAGAAGCTGAACAACACACTTCCCAGCTAATCCCCATCCCTAACCCCCAGAGGTGGTCGCACCACCACAGATTAGGCTTGCTGCTCTAGAAGTTCACATGGGCAGAAGCATACAAATGCTATTTTCTGACACAGGCGTTCCCACTCGGTGCGATATTCTTGAGATGTATCAAAGTTGTATGCATCAGATGTCTTTTTAAAAATATTGAACAGTATTCCAGGACATGGATATACCATCATTTGTTTATTCTTTGGCATGTAGACTGTTTCCAGATTTGTGCTATTATGATAAAACTGCTCATAACAAGACTGTTTTTATTTCTTTTGGACACATGCACACCTAAGAGTATTTTTATTTCACACACACACACACACACGCCTAGAAGTGAAGCTGTTAGGTCATAAAGTTACCGATAAATGTATACTTCGAGGTAAGTATAGCATTTAACACTCCTACTCTCCGTTTATAAGAGTTACAGTTCATATTTCACCAGCATTTAGAGTTAATGCTTTTTTTGTGTGTGTTGTGCTGGGGATTGAACCCAGGGGCATTCTACCTCCGAGCTACATCCCCAGCCCTATTTTTTTTTATTTTTAGTTTGAAACAGGGTCTCGCTAAGTTGATGAGAGTCTCACTACTTGCTGAGGCTGTACTCAAACCTGCAATCCTCCCGTCTCAGCCTCCCAAGTACTGGGATTACAAGTGTGTGCCACCAGCCCGGCTTAATGCTTTTTTTAAAAGCTCTTATGGTGGGTATGTAGTGTTATCTTATTTGGCATTAATATGCATTTCCCTGATGAATACTGATGTACTTTTTCCTGAACTCGTTGGTCACTTCCACATATTTTCTGAAGTATCTGTTTAAAATTTGCAAATTAGCTGGGCGTGGTCATGCACAACTGTAATCCCAGGACTTGGGAGGCTGAGACCAAAGGAACCCAGCCTCAGCAACTTAGCAAAGCCCTCACAACTTAGTGAGACCCTGTTTCAAAATAATTGATGAGAGTCTCACTACTTGCTGAGGCTGTTCTCAAACCTGCAATCCTCCTGTCTCAGCCTCCCAAATACTGGGATTACAAGCGTGTGCCACCACACCCAGCTTTATGGTGCATCTTGAAGTGATTTTTGTGTATGGTGTGAGGTATGAACTGACTGTCTTTTTTTTTTCTCATAAAGCTGTTCAGTTACTGCAGTGCCACTGCAGTCTGTGAAAGGACTGTGTCTTTTCTCCATGGATTAATCGTTTGGCAACTTTTTGAAACATCAGATTATCATTTAAGTGTATGCGTGCCCATTGAGAGGCTCCTTATTCCTTTCTTTGATCTATTTGTTGATTTGTGAGAACTATACTGTGCTTATTCTTGGAGTCTGAGAGTTGTAAGTCCTGCAGTCTGGTTATTCCTGTACAAGACTGGCCTAGACATAGTAGGTCTTTTGTCATTTCTGTAAGAACTTTATAATCAGTTCTTCAAAATCTTCCAAAAAACCTTCCTGATATTATGACTATTTTGAATCTGTAAATAAATATGGGGAAGAAGTAACATTATAACACTACTGAGTTTTGTGACTCCTGAACATGGCCTGTTTTATTTCTGTGTGTGTGTGTGTGTGTGTGTGTGTGTGGTGGGAGGGCTACTGTACCTCTGAGTTATACCCCCACACCTAGTGTTTATTTTTGAAACAGAATCTCACTAAGTTTCTGAGAGTCTTGCTAAATTGCTCAGGCTGGCCTTGAACCTGTGATTTTCCTATCTCAGCCTCCCAAGTACTGGGATTACAGGTGTGTAATCAACCAATGCATCTGGCTTGGAGGAAAGTCATTTTAGTGAATAGTCTTCTAAGATTCTGGTACCAGGTTTTGGAGATAGTGTACATTTCCATATTTTCTGTTTGTTTGTTGTTGTTTTTATCTTTTTTTTTTTGAGATATCTTAGTGGCAAGTCGAGAGAGGCTGTGATAAAGAAACATCTTCACTAGGTGTTCTTGAAACCGGAGGTTTGGTTCCTCTATCCGCAAGGGCTAGTTCATGTCTCGAGTCCGGTGCACTTATACTTAAGAAGGGCCCCACATTGGCATGGAGCAGGGGCCACTGCTGGGGGCCTAGCCTGGACACGAAATATTCAGGGGATGTCTGGTTCAGCGCGTTTCCAGAGCATTTTACTGGGAACCTTTTCAGGTTGTAGTTAACCTTTTAAAACCTTCCCCAAACAAACCTCCAAGATGGAACGTGACTTTCTGGATTCTCAGCCACCAGAAGCCTGCTGTTAAATCTCGTTTGGGAACTATACACATACATATACACACATACATAATTCTACATAGTTCTACATATATAATATATGTAGAATGTATATGTAGTATTATAGAACACCATATATTGTTCTATATATTACAGTATATAACATGGAACTATATGACATTATATATTACATATCTATATCTGCCTATTTATTCCGTATCTATATTCAAGTACAACAAACTAATTGCCTCGTACTGCTCAATTAGAGGCATGATGGAAATTCGTCTGGGAAGGACAGAGCCAAGGACGGGTTCTGAATGTCAACTGCAGAGCCTAGAACTCAGTCTCAGGACATCATGATTCTTTTGCAAATTAATCCAAGATACTAATTTCTTATCAGCCAGGCATGTGGGTGCATACTTGTAATCCTAGCACTTGAGAGGCTGAGTCAGGAGGATCGTAGGTTCCAGGACAGCCTCTGCAAATTAGTGAGACCCTCAGCAACTTAGTGAGACCCTGTTGCAAAATAAAAAATAAAAAGGAGTGGGGGTGTAGCTTGGAGGTAGAATGCCCCTGAGTTCAATCCCCTGTAACACACACACACACACACACACACACACACACACACACACACGAAAGATATTAGTTTCTTATTTAGATTCACTAGCCATACTCATTTAGATATCCCACTAGAAGAATTTTTTCATGGCCCTCTCTATTATATTAACATAAGTCAAATTGACTGCTAGAAAAAGAAAACACTTCTTGGACTTTGCCAGAGTTTTCTGCATCATACAGTCATATTTGTGTTGGTAGAGTATGAACTTCCCAAGGAAAAGGATTTCAATTTATTATCTCTGTGTCTGCAGGGCTTGGTACACTGTGGCTCACTCCCTCTCCAGTAAATATTTGCTAATTACAACTTGCTGGTTCCCTCTCTGGGCCTTGGGGATGTGAAGGTTGCCAAGAAAGAGAGGCACATGATGGTCACCTTGGGCCAGCTGTCCTCCCATAACAGACGATGGAACGGGAAGTAAAGAGAAGCGTGAGGTGCTGTCTAAGGTTCTCTGTGCACTTAGATGAGGCAGGGTGCAGGGTCAGAAGATTCTGGAGGCGGATGCATTTATGCTGCCATTTGAAAAATGTGTGTGGAAGTCAGGTGGAAGGGGAGGGAGCATGCCTCACCAGAGGAAGGGGCGAGAGCGGTTGGCAGGTTGGAGGAAGTCAGTGCGGGGTAGAGTGCAGAGGAAGGGGCTGTAAGGCTGGAGGAGACAGAGATGGTCTAGCACCCCTGGCCCAGCCTGGGAGGAGCAGTTGGCAGACTTTGCTGAGGTGTTGGGCCTGGAGTTTAATGGCGAGCAAGCACAGATGACACAGTTTTGGAATAATGAGACTGCATTTCCTGGAAGAGAAGACTGGAGGAGAAGATTGGGGTGGGGTGGGTAGTGGGGTGTGAATCAGAGTTGGAATCAGGCTAACGGAGTTCAAGGTGCCTCTCAGTTCTGCAGGTGGAGATGACCAGGTAAGATCCACATGTATTTTAAAAGGTGTTCACAAGTTCTGTGTACTGCCTGATGTTTCGATGCAGCTAGGAAGTGCGATTTTACTTCACGTTCATTTGCCTGGAAACGACTCATGGTACATGTCCCATGGGTCCTCTTTTAGGCCAATGACCAACAGGGCGGGGCATGTCACACCGGCCTGTCACTGTCCTCTCCAACATCCCACGTCCTGGCAGCCTGTTAGCGCTGCCTTCAGAGGCGGCGGGACTCCCGCCCCTGCGCACCCGCCCCTGGCAGGATCTAAAGTCAGCCACTCTGGTGAAGTGACCGCATCCTCACGCTTCTTTGCTGGAACCTTTCAGAAGGGCCCTTCGCACGCACGTCCCCTCGACGCGGGGACCGACTTCCAGTGACTTCTAAACTGGGTTGACATACACCTGCTCCAGGAAGTCCCTGTGCTTGCAGCCTCCCTGCAGCTGTCACACTCCCCAGCTCTTCCTAGAGAGGCATCAGCTGCTCCAGCCCTGCCTCTCTATACACACATGCACACATGCATGCATGCACGCACACTGCACAGCAGCCCCATACCATATACACTACCCACCCACACACCATCCACATCCACACCCCCAACACAACACGTGCACACACACACACAGCCCATACAACACAAAACACATCACCATCTCGCCCATATATCACATCCAGATGCACACCCACACCACAACCACACCCATGCCCTCACAATACACATACACACTTATATACCACACACACCCAATCTCCACACCAAGGCACACACAGTACACACACACACCACAGCACACATACACCGAGCACATCCCCACACCACACCCCTCCATATACGCACATCTCCTGTGCCCTTCTGCTCAGCGGGCACATGGCCTCGTGCATTTTATCTTGCTTAGGGATGTTTTACCCACTCGTGTCAGCACTGTGAGGAGTGGTTACCTGTTTTGTTCAGTGCCTGGCCCAATACTACCTATGGGATGGATTAAGTGGGGACTTGTGATGAACTAGATTGCTTTGCACCCTCTCACAGCCCCTCCCTCCCCCAGAGAAAGAACACTGACAGGAACTTCCACAGGGCTTTCCTCCCACAGAAAGCAGGCAGGTACAGAGAATGTTCTCCGAGACTTCAGTGAAAGCCTGGGAAAATAGCAGCCATCTGTGAGGTCCAAATCTACCTCTCCTCTGTGTGACATTAGTTGAGTTTTAGTTTTGATTAAGGTTTCTCACTGTGTTGCTAGTTATTCTCTTTGGCAGGTTACACTTGGAGGAAGAGAATTTCTGTATCAGTGTCTATAATTACTACCATCTGGATCTCTTATCTGAGGGAGAGTGCATAGGGAGTGTAGTAGGATATAATGGGGATAGGGCCATGCCAATTATTTTTAAAAATGGAGATGCATTATAATTTATTTAACACTCCACTGTTTCTCTGAATCAGAAGAGACATGAGTATTTGGGAGAATCTCTGTGTCTTATAAACATCAGTGTTAGTAAATTAGCAGATCTCTGAAGGATTAAGAGAAAGTCTAGGTGAGAAGATACCAGTTGTGTTAGTCACCTTTTCATCACCATTACCAAATACCTGACAAGGATATCTTAGAGAGGGAAAGATGCATTTTGGCTCATGGTTTCAGAGTCAGTCCATGGTTCATTGATTCCATGGCTGAATCATCATGGTGGAAGGGAGTAGTGGAGGAAAGCTGCTCCGCTCATGGTCGCTGGGAAGCAGAGAGAGAGAGGGAGGGGCTAGGAAGAAGATAAACCTTCCAGGGCATACCCCAGTGACCCACTTCCTTCACCTAGGTCCTACCTCCCAGTTGTCCATCCAGCTTTCAATGGATTAACCCATTGATTAATAGATTAGTGGTCAAAGCGCTGAAAATTCAGCCATTGTCTAACAGCCCCACCTCTGAGCCTTGCTGTATTGGGAACCGGGCTTTCAACACATGAGCTTCTAGGGGAACATTCCAGATCTAAACCACAGCACCAGCCAATGGCAAGGCTGGAAACCTGCTCTGAATGCTCCTGAGACAAGTATTGACATAGATAAGAGTATCCTTTAATTTAAACTAGGATTTAAACATTTTACCTTCTTCAAGGAATTATTTCTCCCAAATGCTTCTTTTCTCTTTCAGGAAGAGGAATGGGCAGGGTTACTCATTCAGTGATTTGTTTTGGAATAAATGAAATACATTTTCAATGGTTTTCTGAATCATGACTTCAACTGAAAGCAGATTTGCTACATCTGTGTCTGTGGACTGATTCCACATATCCGGGGAGCACATTTACTTTTTTAAAGTATGAGGTTGGCGAGTTGAGGCTGTCCTGAGGTTCATTATCCCTGCCTTCCCCGTTATGCTTCCCCCAAAGTCAAAATAACACTGAGTAGTTCTGCACCTGCAATTAATTTTTAGTTAAAGTCCAGTTCTGAAATAAACAAGAGGGGCAGTTTGCTTCCACTCTGAAAAATTTGGTGAAGGTTAAGTTATCAGTGAGTCCAGCCAAGCCATATTATCCATGGTTATTCAATTGATAGAAATGGTCTCCATTGAATTTCTTTCTGTGGGCTGCTAATTGCTATTTTCAGCCTACAATTTCTTGCGGATGATTTGTTTGAAACCATGATTGTGGCTTTTGCTAGACCCTTTGAAATTCAGCCTTTAACCCTATGCTGTACAAATTGTTTTAAAAGTACTGATCTAATTAAGCAAATTGATGTAAATATCACTTGCCAAGACCAAATTCTTCTTGTCTAATGGACACTCTTTGTTCACATCATAACTTTAATTAAACTCTTAGATTCTGATATGCACAAATGTGTCTCAGCATCTCCCATAGCATCGATGTCCACGAAATTGGAGTGTGTCTGGGTTTCATGGCACAGTGGTTATTCCCTCGACCTTAGGACTTTCAACCATCGGACCATTGACAGTGCGTTTTTTTGTTCATGCAATCACTGTAGAGCTTTTGTCTATGGACAGAGATGGTCCAGTGATGTAGAGTTAATGGTTAGAACGATACACCAAGGAATTACTTCAATAGTATCCTTTATACCCATCCAGTGGATTTTCGTTTCAGATGTTGTATTTTTCATTTCCAGAAGTTCTATATGAGTCTTTTTATATCTTATTTTCTCACTACATTATATTTATGATTCTCTCTAGGTTCTTGAACACAAGAAACCTAATAACACAGCTATTTTAGCATCCCTGTCACCTAACTCCATCGTCTCTCTGCCGTTTTTGAGTCTGTTCTGAATTAATTGATCTACCAGTTATGGGTCATATTTCTCTTCTTTCTTGCCCAGTACATTTTGATTGGATGTCGGCCATCCCTGCCATTGTGAATGATGCTGGGTGTGGGATTTGGTTGTGTATCTCTAAATAGTGTTGGGCTAGAGTTTGGCATGCAGTTACTTATGATCAGTTGGATTCTTTCAAAGCTGGCTTTGCAGCTTTGTTAGGAAGAATCTAGAACAGGCTTTTGTCTGGGGCCAATTTATTCCCATCCCTAGGGCAATGCTTTTTTGAGGACGTTACTCTGATTTTAAGCAGCGTTTCCACTCTGAATAAATTAGGGCTGGGGTGTAGCTCAGAGGTAGAATGTCCTGGGTTCAATCCCCAGAATCTAAATAAATAAATAAATAAATAAATAAATAAATAAAAAGCAAGCACAGTAATGGGAAGTGCCTTCATTGAAGCTGAGCTGCGTGTCTGCCTCCTTAATTTGTACGATAACATTTTGCCGTCAAGAGAGACATTCACTGTATTTTCAGTGCCTTCTGTCAAAAATCCTACCAATAACTTCTATATTCTAAAAGCATGTGTTTTGGAATCTGTGGTATGAGGAATATTGCATCCCCTCTCGGGGCCTGGAGGCCCTGATCTCCGGGACTGTGAATATTAGTTTGTAGGGCAAGAGACGCTTTGCGGTGTGAATTGGCTAAGCAGGTTGAGGTGAAGGATTATCCAGGGGATTTACCCAGAGAAGAAGGTGGCAGGAGTCGGGAGTCCTCAGAGTCATAGGAGAAGGGACATAATGATGGAAGTAGAGACTGGAGTTTTATACTTTGAAGATGGAAGAAAGGGCCACAATCCAAGAAGTACAGGTGGCCACTAACACCGAAAGAGCAAGGAAACCAGTTCCCAGCCCCCAGAAGGAAGCAGACCCACTGATACTGTGACTTTATCTCAGTGAAACCGAACTTGCAGTTGTGACCTCCAGAGCTGCGAGATAAGTCAACTATGTCTCTTTAAACCACCAAACTTGCAGTAATTTGTTATAGCAGAAATAGGGAACGAATACATCATTTATTGTTGTTTGTATTCTTGATGATTGGCTATTCTGGATGCTTAACAGGATTAAGTTATGTATTAGTTAGCTTTTCATCACAGTGACCAAATACCCGGTTTAAAAAAAACTTACAGGGGGAAAGGTTCATTTGGGCTCATGGTGTCAGAGGTTCTGTCCATGTGGGCCAGCTTCAAGGCAGAAACATCATGGTGGCAGGGCATGGTGTAGGAAAGCTGCTTAATACATGGTGGCTAGAAGCAGAAAGAGAGGGAGGGAGGGACCAGGGACTGATATAGTCCCCAAGGCCATGCCCCCAGAGACCCTCCTTCTCCAGCCACTACCTACCTGCCTACATTACCACCCAGTAAATCCATTCAAATTATTAATCCATCAGTGGATTTGCCCACTGATGAGGTCAGAGCCCTGATTCAATTATTTGACTTCTGAGCATTTCTGCACTGCCAACACATGAGCTTTTCTGGAGGACACCCCATATCCAAAATGCAACAACGTATTTAATCATCACAAAACACTGTGGATGGGTATTACTACTTTCCTCATTTTTCAGACATTGAAAGTGAGGTTTGCAAGAGTTAAGTAACTCATCCAAGGTTATTCAAATGAGAAATGTTAGAGCTACTATTGTCCCCAAGGTCCCTGCCTCAAGAGCTCAAATGAAGAGGCAATCAGAAATCCATCATGCATGTTGGCAAGGGCCTGTAATCCCAGTACTTGGGAGGCTGATCCAGGAGAATTACAGGATCAAGACCAGCCTCAGCAACTTAGTGAGACTCTCAGCAACCTAGCAAGACCCTGTTTCAAAAAGAAAGAAGGAAATCCATTGCTGGTCATCCTGGTGGTTTATAGTCTTTGAGGATAGGCTTTATGTGCAGGTAGTAAATCTTAGGTGACCCTGGTGGGACCAAAGGGTTCTCCCAGCCTCTCCTCTCCCATAGGTAAATCTCTCTTCTGAAATAACAGGAGGAATTTTGACTATATATTGTGAGATTCAACTATTTGGAGCAGGTTGACTTATTACTTGAATTAAAAGAAGATTCAATCAGATGGACAGCTTATTCCATCAGACACACTATGAACTCAGGCATGGAGAAGATTTGATATTTAACTCTACCTGTCTTCTTAGACAACCATGCCCCTAGGTTCTATGCTTAGACAGTTAGACAATCATGTAGGTAGGTGTTGTCCATAAGAAATAAAATATGAAAGCCAGGCGTGGTGGCACACGCTTGTAATCCCAGTACTTGGGAGGCGGAGACCGGAGGATCCAGGTTCGCGGCCAGCCTCAGCTATTTAGTGAGGCCCTCCACAACTTTGTGAGACCCGGTTTCAAAATAAAGTATAAAAAATAGGGTCGGGGGTGTAGCTCGGAGGTAGAACACCCCTGGGTTCAATCCCCGGTACCACAAAAAAAAAAGAAATAAAATATGAGACACAAATACAAACTACATATGTTATTTGAAAATTTCTAGTAGCCACATTAAAAGAAATGAAAATAGAAAAACTAATATTAAAATTTTTAAACTTAATATAACAAAAACATTAACATTTCAATACATAATCAGCATAAAATTATGGATGAGATAGCTTCTCAATTTATTCATACCATGTCTTTGAAATCCAGAGTATATTTTATATTTTATACTTATGGTGCACCTGAATTTAATTGAGCTGTATCTCAAGTGCCCACTAGCCGTACGTGCTATGCACCACCATATTTGACTGTGCAGATGTAAACTGTACCATATCTGGGACAAAGAAATTCTCTCGAGTTTTCAGGTTCCTAAGAAGGAAATAATATGGAGACCCCAGGTTGTACTTCGCAGAGCCCATTATCCTACCCATCCATGATCTGTGTGTTTTGGCCACTAAAGGAAAGAGCCTATTGTCTATTGCCCCAGTTTGCACGGTGAAACCGCCCCCTTCAGGTGCTCATGCAGAAGTGTCTGCGTGTGCAGCTCTGGTTACAGCAATGTTCCATCTCCTAGTTCATCCTTGACGAGAAGCGGAGTGGTGCATTTTGCTGGATTTCAAGTTTGTTTTTATATTGAGTATGTCATAGTCATTGAACCTGGCCACTCCAGCAGCAGAACTGGCAGTGTGTGTGTGTGTGTGTGTGTGTGTGTTTTCCATGCACAACAAAGTGGAAACCGGTGTTCCTGGTTCTGGTGTCTGAGAGCAGCTCTAGATAGAGGGCACTCCAGGACAAAGGCCTCCCCACTTGGAGCCCCAGGCACCCCTCTGTGATTATTTTGCTGTGTGAGCTGACTTAATTTACTTCCTGTGAACCCTTATCAGTTACTTGTGAGGCCACTGAATTTACTTCTTGTTGAGAAGAAGTTTTACTCCAGTCTATTTGTCTAACTTTGTATTAAGAGAACTCTGTTTTCAGACCAAGGAAATAATATGTCTTTAAATTTATCACTTTTACAAATGGTTTTTTAGTTCATCTTTTAACAGGAAGCAAACATCTTGGTAAAGTGTCTATCATAGAGGGAAACACAGGAAGGAACAAAACATGGTTTTTGCCTTTCAACTAACTATCTAGAGGTGGAAAAGTAAGGCTCCCTGGAGCAACTCTTGCTGTAGTTGAACCAGATGAGATTACAAGTGGTTTTCTAGGGAATCCTGATGCAAAGAACACTTCTCATGAAAGATCCCAAAGATGCTCAGTTAAGGGGTACCATCAAAGCATCTTAAGGTTTGAGAGTTCCAGCAACTAAGACATTTTATTGCTCATGCCAAAGGAGGTAAATGTTTCACAGAACAAAATGGAACACCCAGAGATAGACATGAATTCAAAGGGAGGATTAAGAATATATTAAAGGACATTTAAAATTCCTTGGAAAGAGATGTTTGTTAAGATGATGACTGTCTAGATACTTGGGTAAAAATAAAATTTGATATTTATCTTGCTTCTTATATCAAAATAAATTCTTGATAGACACAAAATTTGTGTGTGTTTAAGGAAAAGAAACAGACAGGAGGTTGCTCCTGGTGTGCTCGAGTAATAACAGGTAAATCAACTGGGCTGCGTGCTGAGAGCAGAACCACGTGTCCTGAATGAGCAGGTAAATACTTTTATTGGCGCAATATAATTATACATCTTAGTGAGATTCAAAGTGATACAAACATACATGCACACATCACTTGGTGTGTTTCCCTATGTATACCCCTGTGATGCTCCCCCCTCCTCCATTCCCATACATGTTAGTGAGATTAGTAGTGAAACCTTCTTGTGTAGACATAAATTTATATGAACTGTTCCCTTCTGCAATCCCCATTTACTCTACCTATCCTCCTCCCCCAATCTACTTCCACTATTCTACTGGTCTCTCTACTTTATCTGAACTTCCTTTGCTTTCTGTTTTTGTTCTAGCTTCCACATATGAGAGAAAACATACAACCAACTCTTGACTATCTAAGACTGGCTGATCTCACTTAGCATAATATTCTCTAGTTCATTTTACTGCAAATGAAGTCATTTTATTCTTCTTTATGGTTGAACAAAACTCAATTGTGTGTATATACCACATTTTCTTTATCCATTCATCTGTTGATGGACAACTAGGTTGGTTCCATAATTTGGCTATTGTGAATTGTGCTGTTATAAACATGGGTGAGTGTGTATCACTACAGTATTCTAACTTCAATTCTTTTGGAAAGATACTAAAGGAGTGGTATGGCTGGGTGATATAGTGGTTCCATTCCTAGTCTTTTTAGGAACCTCCATACTGATCTCTATAGAGGTTGTACTAATTTACAATCCCACCAACAGTGTACAAGAGTTCCTACTTCCCCACATCCTCACCAGTATTTATTATTATTTGTATTCTCTATGATTGTCATTCTGAATGGAATGTCAGTGTAGTTCTGATTTGCATTTCCCTGATTGCTGATGATAATCTTGAATGCTTAGCTGAAGAGCTGAGATTGGGCTGCTGGCTGTGGGAAGTTAAATGTGGAATCGTCCTGAGGAGAGCTGTGGTCTAGGAAGATGAGCACTCTTTTAACATGTTAGCATGGTCCATTGAATTCTTCTATAGTGTTATGAAGCTCCTAAGTGCACCATGATTTTAATCTCTTAGCTTTTCTGTAAGAGCCTTTCATTTATCTCAGTATTTGACATACTAAATGAATGAAACTTGCCTAATGAATGTTATAAAAATAAAGTGCTTATTGGTGGTGTTCCCAGTTTTCCAAAGACCACACATAGCACACATTTTCTTTTTTTTCGCAATAGTCTACTGATTCCTGGAGAGAAAGAATTTTCTGTTTTTCACCTCATATTTCTAATGTTTGGTACAATGTCTGGCACATCTAACAAATGTCTATAATCTCCTACTGTACCCAGACACTAGAGTGAGTGTAGAGAAGACATTGATAGCATGTCAGATGCAGTCCCTGCCCTGAGAGATGTGGTGGTCCAGTAGGGAGACTGACAGCAAGATGAGAACAGCCGAAGGAGGGAAGGGCTCTATGGTGTCATGGAAGCATGTGCAGAACTTATTCCGTGCTAGGTTAAGGATCGGAAAACAATTCCTAAAGAAAAAGTCCTTTGTTCTGTGTACCAGTCATGTAGTTCCTTTCTATAAATGCTGCTCTTCCCCTGGAAGGATCTGTTCTGAGATGTTGGCGCCAGAAATCCCCAACCCACCTTGGTCTTCTGACAATGATCCTTGTTAGCTTCTGCCAGCAGGGGGCGCTAGAGGGAAACTCGCCAGCAGGACAGAGGAGGAGGCTCTCACTCCTTCCTGTCAGTGTGCCCTGCTAGTGGGCATTAACAACTTTCTTTTACAGGTTCTATTGAAATTACCCACATGCATTCCCTAAGAGGTGAAGCATGTTTCTCTTTATGGGTCTCAACTCCAGCTCTGTGCCCCCCTCTCCCCAGAAAGCAGCAACTCAAGGAAGCACCTGACCAGCTAGCCAGTGCCTCCTCTGAGCTTCTCAATGCTGAAGCTTTGGCCAGGAAAGCTGCTTTCCACAGGTCTTACCTCTGGTTATTGCAGTTGTTCAGCCTTCTACTCCAATGCCTGTGAAACATATTCCCTGCATTAAATTCCTTCTGTTGAAACACCTAGCATGGTTTCTGATTTTGAGATTGTAGGTGTATGGTTAGCTGTGTGGATAGCAGAGTGAAAGTGTTTCTGGAAAAGGGAAAAAACTATTTTAACATGAGTGGGTGGCCCAATTCTATTTGCATTTTAGAGGGATCCCTTTGATTTGGCAGTTGTAAGATAAATTGGTGTAGAACATATTGGCAATAGGAGGTTAACTAGCAGTTATAGTCATTCATCATCTTCTACCCATCTGCTTAAAAGGAAGACCCAGGGCTTTTTCTAAATATCTTCCCTTTCTTCACACTTTAATCTATTAGCAACTCTCCCCAGCGAGCTCTTTTTCAACAATTTTGACTTAGTTTGGTTGAGGTTTAATACAGCACTGGTTGTTTTGCAACAATATTCCCCAGCATTGGTCAAAATTCTCGCTGCTCTAATCCAAAATACCTGACCACCACAACGTAAAGGAAGACTATTCACTCACAGTTCTGAAGAATCCGGGGCTTTAGTTCATGTCAGGCCAGGTTACATTGGCAGAGCTCAGGGCATGAGGATGGTGGGAAGCAGAGAGAGGGAGAGGAAGGGCTCCGCTCTCACATCACAGAGGCCAGAAGCAGGAGAGGAACAAGGGGATTCAAGGACACAGCACAGTCCCCAAGACCACACCCCTAGGGACCCACCTCATCCAGCCACACCCCACCTTGCTAGGTTACCACCCAGTAAATCCATTCCAATGAATTTATCCACTGATGAGATTACAGCCTTCATAATTTAATTAAATCAACTTTCAACACTAATATATGAACTCTTGAGGGGGCATCCCATATGTAAACCATAACCCCAGCCCTGTCCCTAGATCACAGGTCCTCACACTGTCCTGCATCAGAATCATGAGAAGATTTGCTAAACTGCACTGGAACTTCTGGCGCAGTTGTTCTGGGGTGAGCCCAAAACTTGCATTTCTGGCAGGTTCCAGATGATGCTAAAGCTGCTGGTCCAGGGATCACAGTTTGAGAACCACCAGTCTTGGCGGTTATCACACAGGTGGACCTCAAACGCATTCTCCCTGGTCCTTTACTTCCAGCTATTTCTCCCTGCAGTTCATTCTTCAATATAATCATTAGTGACATTTTGAAAAAGTGAATTGGAATATGTGAACCTCTATAACCCTCCCATTTTCTGCTTTATACCCCCCAAGAGTTTCCAGGGCAATTGGAAGAAAATCCAAAGCCCTTTTCCAGCCCACTCCCCCAGGCTCTGCCCTGTACAGTCCTTGGAGCTCCTCTCTTAGCTCTCTGGCCTCACCATTGCTCTCTGATCCGCTGGCTCCCTTCCAGCCGGTAATACTGCAGGTTTTCCTGGGCTCTCTCTCCACCCAAGGCTCCTTCCCTGGATAGTCACATGGCTGGTGCCCTGTCATCACCCAGGGCTCAGGTCAAATGTTGTCTCCAAGTCCTTCACTTGGCAGAGTTCACTTTCCATCTCATGATCTGATTTTATTTTCTTTACGACACTTCTTTTGGTTATTTGTTTGTTTGGTTATCTCTGCCTCCCTCTAGCAAATGTAATTTCTATGAAATGATGGATCCAAGTCTCTCTTGGATGGACAAGTGTCTGCAGCACCTAGAAGGAGATCGGAGAATAAATATCAGTTGAATGAACAAAGTAGTATACTATCATAAAGAGAAAATATCCAAGGAAAAGAGTTAAGTACACTCACAGATATCCTAACCTTTCTGGCTTGCCTGGGAGTGGACTGGGGGATTCCTAGGATATGAAGTGTTCAATGCTGAAACCAGGAAAGTCCTTGGCAAACTTAAGAGGAGTTTGTCATCCTAATACTCAGACATGCTATCATATCCTGGCATTCCCCTTCTCAGTTCCCTAGCTTCTTTAACTTCTAAGACAAATTGTAGTATGAGAACAAGGATACCCCTTGAGAGGGCAGCCTGTCTTGATATTGCTTTCATGTAAGACCAGAAAATTATTCTAAAATCCTGTGTTTATCTTTTCCTACTTGATGATGTTAAAAAACAAAACAGGAGGGAGATACTTGTGTTGAAATTTAAGCCCTTTGGCTCCTCCTAGCTCAAGGACTTTTCAGGGTAGATTTAAGACCAAAATAAGCAACATAAGGAAGAGAAAAATCAAATTGGTATTGAGTGGGAGAAAAAGATCTGGGGGACAAGGTAGAACAGCAGTTTAGTAGGCTCTACCCCAATCCAGGAAATAATGAATGAACAAATTGTATAGTTGTACTAATAATTGTGACGATGAAGGGCAACATGGTCTCATTTGGGCAGTGTCTCACCGCAGGGGTGAGGGGAAAGACGGTTTTGATGAGCTGTTCTTTGGTTTACAAGGGTTTTAACTCTTCCCCTTCACATCCCTTCGCAACACCCAGGCTACTGTGCTTCAGTACAGTCTGTCATTGAATTTCTTGTCCTTCCTTCTTTAGACAATAGGCACATGGGTCACAGGACTATGTACTTCATCTAGGGCCTGGAGAAAGGAGGCTTTGGATTGATTGGTAAATTAATTAATTAATAAATAAGTACATCGCAAGTGCAGTGTCCCTTCAAAGTTTGTCTCCGTGCTTCATTAAAGATAATAACATGTTTCATTCAGTTAAAGAAACGCAGAAATGTCTGAGCCATTTTTTCCACCCATAGTCGCAATAATAAAAATATAGATTAACACTTCCTGTGGGCCAGTCGTAGTGCCAGGCTCCGCACACACATTAACTCATTTGAAATAGGTGTTGCTATGACTCTGTTTTATAGGTGAGAAAACTGAGCGTTAGCAAGGATAAGTAACTCACCCAAATTATCTAATCGAGGACTGCACCCTCCACCAGCAGACCCCAGAACAAGATCCAAGATCTTTGCTATTTATGTACAATGTCAGAACTGAAACAGGTGTCCCTCGGCCTTCCCTTCCCGAAGTCCTGAATGAATTAAAAATGGTTTCTATGCTTTAGTTTAAAGGAATCTTGCAGTGTTAGCACCAAGTAGTGATTCCTTGTGTTTTGAATAATTTTATCACTTTTGAAATGAACACAGTCATCACCCTGTTTTGATGGAACTGGGACACTCGGGTGCCTTTGGAGAGCACGCCCCACTTTCACAAACTGTCCGTCATGTGCCTAACCTCTGCCTAGGCTTTTGGCAGCATTATTATTATTTTTTTAAACAAAGCATTGGTAAACGGAAGTGCTTTAAAAATCATTCTCAATAAGCCAAAGCACTTAAAAAATAATTTTGTCAACTTTGGAGAGGTCCAGCATACCAAATACAAGACGGGCGATTAATAGTCATTGTTTGACCGGTCCTGAAATGATCAGAGACTCCCATGAGGGAGACATTTGAACTGGCCACATTTGGTACCAGGTGTTTGAGTAAAGGCTGTTATTTGTCTTGAGCTGTAATTGGGGTCAGCTACGCCATAAAGAGGTTTAAACTTTATGCCTCAGCTATTATTACTGGGCCAACCCCAACTCCTTTCATCAAAGTCTGGCTCTATTACTGTCACTAACAATCGTTCGCTCACTGGGAGTTATCAATAAGATTATAGCCATTGTCAGAATCTGTTAGTCAAGAATTACCGACTCAGCATTTGAAGCCCAACAGCTGCAGGGTGCATGTCATTCAGCAGGGCTCCTAACAATGGAGTCTCTGTGTGTGAATTAAAGTAACACATAAGTGTACGTATGTTAAATGCTGTACAGACACACAACGGCAACTTTTTGTGGGTTTCTAAGGAACTGTTTAGCTAAATTTGGAGACAGAAATCCCTTTATCAATGGGAACTGTGTGAACTGGCTGGCATCTTCTGCTAAAAAATGAACTGTGAAGAAAGGAACTCTAATGTTCAAACCCTAGTCACCACAAATAACATTATTACATTAAAATGCATGTATTACTTCTCTATCCTTGAATACAAGACATGAACAAGTTATAAGAAAATGGTGACCATAGTCAGAGATCTAAAATTGAATAGTTATAAAGTCTGAGTATACTTTTTGAAGAAAATAGCATGTAGCTGATTCAATATTTTTTCCCCCAGTTACTTTTTTGGTAACGTTGTATTTTTGGTATATTGTTTTTTTGTATTCTAGCATAACACGAAAATCCTGCATGTATTGACTGCACATCATTGGTGTATGGAGTAATTGTCATGAAAGATCCTCTTACTATATGGGCCATTTTTTAAATTTGCTTATGTTTTATGAATTCCTGTTATGGAAAACTCTCTTTCTAGCTAAGATTATTTTAATGGCACTCACTTTAAACAAACTCCACCATCTGTTCTTCCTTTTATTCTAAATGCTAAAATAAATTAATTTAAATGCTTCATAAACGAGCGATTTTATGTTTTTAACATCCCCGCCTGTGTCTTGACTCTCGGTCTAAATGTGCGCCCGCGATTGCCAGAAACATCTGGAGTAAGGCAGCTGTCCTTTGACTTCTGATTTGGAGCACTTCCCGGGGAGACAAGAAATCACTTTGAAATGGAGGGCGTACAGAGACACACTCCCTTTTTCTTTCCTGCCTAGTGTGCTATCACTATCGGACTAGTAATTTAATGTAAAACTACCAAGGTGATATAAATAACTTGAGCTTTTACTATCTAGGGAAGTTTTCTTACCTTCAGTATTTTCTAAAATATCAGCACTTGAAAATATTATCGACAGATTGATTTCCTTTGCTTTTTGGCCACACCTGAAGAAACACCATTTCTGGAGCATAGAGAATATTGCTGACAGAGGTTGGGGACAGTCGTGACCACAACATTTAATATGCCTGTTAAATTGCAACGGGGGAATCCATGGAGCCTCACGTCTAGCACTTGACAGTGTCAACAAGGTCTTTCCAGGAGGAAACCGTGGCCGTAGTGACCCAAGGGTACTTTCTCTCTCTGTCTCCATCTCTCTCTGTCTCTCTCTCTTTCTCTTTCTCTCTCTGTACTGGTGATTAACCCAGGGACATTCTACTTCTCAGGTATCCCCAGACTTTTTTTAGAAAGATTTTTAAATTTTGAGACGGAGTCTCACTAAGTTGCTTAGGGTCTCGAGGACACCTCTTACCAGGAGCTGCTGTGCGGCACCGACCAGGCCTGAACTGCCACCACAGGCCAGCAGGGCAGCCTCAGGTGCTCCAGTTACGGGACAGTATTTCTTCCTCTCTTTCTTTCTCCTTTCCTTCCTTTTCTTTCTTTTCCTTTCTTTCCGTGTGTGTGTGTGTGTGTGTGTGTGTGTGTGTGTGTGTGTGTGAGATACTGGGGATGAACCAAGGGGCATTCTACCTCCGAGCTATACCCTCAGCCCTATTTTTAAAAATTTTTATTTGGAAACAGAGCCTCCTTAAGTTGCTGAGGCTGGCTTCAAACCTGCGATCCTCCTGTCTCAGCCTCCCAAGTACT
>PVJS01036453.1:0-20453 GCA_004027185.1 Glis glis
CCCTGTTTCAAAATAAAGAACAAAAAATAGGACCGGGGGTGTAGCTCGGAGGTAGAATGCCCCTGGGTTCAATCCCCAGTACAGAAAAAAAAAAAAAAAAAAAAATTGAATTAGCCAGGTGTGGTGGTGCCTGCCTATAATCCCAGTATATGGTAGGTTGAGACAGGACAGGAAGATTGCAGGTTCAAGGCTAGCCTCGACAACTTAGCGAGACCCTGTTTCAAAATAAATAATAAAAAGGGCTGGGGGTGTAGCTCAGAGGTAGAATGCATCTGGGTTCAATCCCCAGTACCGAAAAAAATAAATTAGCCAAACCAATTAATACTGGCAAATCAATAAATCATGGCAAGATAGATTCTTTTTTTTTTTTTTTTTTTGCAGAACTGGGGATGGAACCCAGGGGCATTCTACCTCCAAGTTACACCCCCAGCCCTATTTTTTACTCTTTATTTTGAAACAGGATCTCACTAAGTTGCGGAGGGCCTCACTAAGTAGCTGAGGCTGGCCGCGAACCTGGATCCTCCTGTGTCAGCCTCCCAAGTACTGGGATTACAAGCGTGCGCCACCACGCCCGGCTAGATAGATTCTTGAAAACAATACAATTATATTTCTTTTTAAAAGAGTGATATTTAGACAGTTCAGACATTTAAGTCAGAATCATCTGTCTGATCAAAAGAGTTTGAATTAAATATATAGAAATTACAGTGGTTTTGGTATTCCCTGTTTAGAATTTCCATGCTAATCAGGATTTATAAAATTGTCAATATGAAATTATTCATCAAAAAGACGAAGCCCAGCTATTTGTTTGGCACTGCAAGTTTTTACATTTTTGAGTCTGTATTCTCCTTAGGTTGTTGGGAAGTATGGCTTTATCTAATCACTATCGTTCTGAAGATTTGTTAGACGTCGATACAGCCGCCGGGGGATTCCAGCAAAGACAGGGACTGAAATACTGTCTCCCTTTAACTTTTTGCATACATACTGGTTTGAGTCAGTACATAGCAGTGGAAGCTGCAGAGGGCCGGAACAAAAACGAAGTTTTCTACCAATGTCCAGTAAGTAGGAAATGTGTTTCAATGTAACCTTCAATGTGTTGTGATGATTGTATGAATGTATGCATTAGGTTATTTTCAGGATTGTAAAATAGCTATAGAGCATTAGGCATTTTAATTAACTGGAGCTAATATTCTGACATAATGATATGGAATGCCAAAAGAAAATTTTACCATTGGACAAATAATACAAGCTATTGTATATAGAGATGGAAAGCTGTAATTTCTGTTAAGGCATCTTAAGTTTAAGGAAAACTAATTATGTTTTTGAAGGATAATTTCTAAGTTCATTGTAACAGTGATAGCACTACATATAAGAGTTTATTGTTATTGAGAAGTGTCTGGCACTTTCCCAAGGACTTTATAGAAAGAGCCTCAATATAGAAATCATAAAAGCAGGAACTGAAAAGTGTGAGGAATGTCTGATTTACAGCACTGCAGTTATTTTTATTTTTATCTGTTTTGCCTTGTTCCAGGAAAGATCTAGGTAATGAACAATGAGAAATGCATTTGTATCAGTTAGATTCTTTTTCTTTTCTAGGACCAAATGGCCCGGAATCCAGCTGCTATTGACATGTTTATCATAGGTAAGAGAGAAAAAGAAGTCATTCTTATCCCTTCTTCCTCCTGGCTTTAAAAAAAAAAAGTTGGTAAAACCTTTTCAGCTATGAGCAGCTGACAGTTTTATGCTTTGATTTCTTAAAGCTTTCTGGTTTATAAAGAATTGCACGTAAACTGGGCATGGTGGTGCATGCTTGTAATCCCAGTACTTGGGAGGCTGAGACCAGAGGATCGCAGTTTCGCGGCCAGCCTCAGCTACTTAGTAAGGCCCTCTGCAACTTAGTGAGACCCTGTTTAAAATAAAGAATCAAAAATAGGGCTGGGGGTGTAGCCCGGAGGTAGAATGTCCCTGGGTTCAATTCCCGGTACTGCAAAAAAAAAAAAAAAATGGATGTAAAAGAATTGCTCTCATTGGAATGGATCTTGAACTTTCTCTAAATTTTGTTTGTTTGGAAAAAAGCTGTGCCATATATAATCTTGTGCTCTTAGTGTTCTTCTACAAATCAGTGAGGTGCCTAAAATTACTGTGTATACACGCATTTTCCATTGGTCACATTAATATTAATTGGACATATATGTCCATAAAGTAACTTTATGCTTTTTCTCTTTTGGTGCTAATGCTATAGTCAGATACTGTTAAGTCACATTAGAGACCTCAGAAGCAGCAGTCTTTCAGACCAGTATAAATTTTGTGCTTCATAAACTCTTTGGTACAATTAGTTTTCCTTGGCTATAAAAAGGTTATTTCTTATGAGTTTTTTCCCCCTCTTTGGTACTGGGGATTGAACCCAGGGACGCTTTACCACTAAGCTATATTCCCCGCCATTTTTAATTATTTATTTTGAGGCAGGGTCTTTCTAACACTTGAGCCAGGATCTTGCCCAGACTAGCCTCAGACTTGTGATCCTGCTGCCTCAACCTCCCCAGTAGCTGGGATTACAGGCAGGAGTAGTACACCTGCCTCATGGAGGTTTTGAGAACCCTTTAGTTGGTATTCAAGTGCAGCTCATCCTTAGATTTTTCCCACCTAAAAGAAGCTTCCTGACTGTCTGTTCTGCTTTTTAAAGGCATTGCTGACACATATGAGACATCCCATTTATTAATAGTAAAGAGGAGGTCTGGAGTGTAGCTCAGTGGTAGAGCGTGTGCTTGGCATGTGCAAAGCTCTGGGTTCAATCCCTAGAACCCCCCAAAATAAAAATAAAACAATAGTAAAGGGTCCCTGCTGGATAAGGTGTCTGTATTTAATTAGATCTTCTAAATGGAACCTTAACCAGAGAATGTGTGTCCATTCATTCCATATCATGACACAGTCCAGGTTTATGGTATCCTTCACAATATCAAGATCTCACCCTTACCTAGTAAGTTATCAAAGCTTTTAAATTAGGCCCTGCCTTTCAACTCAGTCTGTTTCATGTGGTCTCTGGAGGCTATGCCCATGCTCACTGCAGTAACACACACACACACACACACACACACACACACACACACACACAACCAGTGCAGCTCTAGTCCAGCAGTGCTACTCAGTTTATGACATAAAGGCTGCCCGAGCAATTAGATAAGCTGCTATGAGGCTCTTTGAATTTCTTACTCTTAGATTGGTGCTCATGAGTACTAAGGTCTGATAATACTATTCTAGAAGCTGGGATTTCTCCTAAAATGGGAGAGCAAAGCAAGAGCTATGAGACGCTGAGAAGAGGTAGGAAGTTAATGCTGGGGGAAAAGAGGAGAAAGCAGTTTCCCCTGGTTACCTTGATAAAACCCCACTACTGTCAAAGAAACTCTAAAAGGCGCGCTACCTTAGAACATATAAACCACATCTTCATTCAGTAGGTTTCAGTTTTGTGGGATTTTTTGGTAACACATAAGATGACATCTTCTGGTGTTTGGTGTGCTCTTAATGGATATTTAAGAAATCTGTGCTCAGATGAGTTTAGTAGTGAATCTATTCTGTCCTCACCTTAAAGAACATACTTTAGTTTGTAATATAATAAATTAAGGAGCATTTAAGTATACCATGCCAATTTCTTCTTTATAGAAACCATAAGAAACATGTTTTTCTTTATATAGCTTTCCATGAAATACTCAAAATGATTTTTAAAAACTGTTCCGTGAAAATATTAATTCTAAAAATATAAAATTGAACAAAATACGTTTAAAAATATATGTAAGGAAATAAAGAAGAGTTACATGCAAGAAACAAAAAGTACAATAAAAATGTACTTCTATGCTATGATTTTTTTTTCTCTTTGTAGTTCTGGGGATCAGACACAGGACCTTCTGTGAATTTTAATGATATTCATATAGCTCCTTAATATCTTATTCAAAATGGATAGATGACTAGTGGTCTTTGAATATGTAGCATTTAATAAATAATGGATCAGAATAGGCCATTCATAGACATTGAAAAAAGAGCCAACTATTAGTTTACCTTCTCTCAATTGGTGCCTTTAGAAATTTAAAGCTTCATATTCTCAGACACAAGTCAAATTGTATCTTCTGTCACTCCCTAAGTAACATAATTAATAAATATTATAAATTTAGCATCTGACATTCAGTGTGGTATAACACAGAACTGGGTTAATTGAAACCATATTACAAAGAAATTCATTGAACAACATTAATTAAGGGCTAACATGTGCTAGACATTGAGCTGTATTAGCAATAAGTAATGGGGGTCTGATAGAGTTCTGTTGTATTACCTAGAAGGTATAAATATAGTTCATCTAAATACTTGTCATTGATCTAGTCACTACATCATGGATGTGTGGTCTGGAGTAGACTGTTCCCATAATTTTTTTCTGCTTTGAGCTGGTCACTGAAAATATAGAGGACCAACCTACTCTATCACTGAATCTGTAGTAGTGTGTAACTAGACCACTTTGGGATTAGCCCGATACCCAGAATTCCACAATGCCATGGCCCTGGAAGATGACCAGACTGAGCCTGGCTTCTGCCAGAATTTTGAGCATGAGTCAGGATATACCTGGACTAGGATGTACCCTGATCATCTGAGAATAGGTGCTGATGTTTTTCCTGTAGTTTCTTCCTAGTCATGGCTATATCTCCTTTGTTCTATATGTTTTAGAAATTATAGATAGAAAGCTTTTCATTATTGTACTAGAACCAATTATAACACATCATACATTATTATACAAAATAGTCTGAAGGCAACTGTAGGATTCCCTAACAAGAGTTGGGAAGAAGGAGAGGGGGAGAATTCCAAGGAAATAAGGTAGATAGAATTGAGACTAGAAATTGACTTGATAGGAGCATTGCAGGTTCGAGGTCAGCCTCAGCAACTTAGTGAGAAACTGTTTCAAAATAAAAATACAATAAGGTTGGGGGTGTAGTTCAGAGTTAGACCCCCTGTGTTTAATCCCTAGTACCACAAGAAAAAAGGAAGGAAGGAAGGAAGGAAGGAAGGAAGGAAGGAAGGGGAAGAGAGGGAGGGAGGGAGGGAGGGAGGGAGGGAGGGAGGAAGGAAGGAAGGAAGGAAGGAAGGAAGGGAGGGAAACTAGTAGAATTATATCTATAAATGTTTCTAGTTTTGGTGTCACATCTTAAGCATAGAGAAATTATACTTATCTCTATGTTTCCTGTGTAGATTTTTATAAAAACTATTTGTCTTCTTCTCCCATTTTTCCCCATCCTGGTTTATAGGTGCTACTTTTACTGACTGGTTTACCTCTTATGTCAAGAATGTTGTATCAGGTGGCTTCCCCATCATCAGAGACCAAATTTTCAGGTATTTCACTGGGGCTTTTGGGATCAAAACGATTATAAATCAGAAAAAGCCATCCACCACAGATGATGAGATGAAGTTTCCCAGGGTTAGTAACAGAACCTGTCATTATCTTAAATCTCAGTGTTTTATTCTCACTTCTAAGCCAAAACATCCAAACATTTAATCAGCCAGTATTTTTCTTATATTGAAGAATGAAGAGAGAAAACTGATTTTGATTTAGAAGCTATGGCTTGATAGTAGCTATATAATTTCTTTGAAAAAAGGCTATATGCCAATTAATAGATTATGAATAGCAAGTCAGCAACTCCTGGGAAATATTATTTATTATCTCTAAATGGAAAATTCAGGAGTTGTAATTAGTATTAGTTATGACATTAGTTCATAGTAGCCTTCGTGGCAGAAACAATAGATAAATTACACATTGGGGTTTCTAGAGTAGAGACATGAACAATATAGAACAATTATATATTAGAGGTGTAGTATGCTTACATACTTATACATTTTTATTGTCAGAGCCACCATTTAGCAGGTGTAGCCAGGTTTCAGGTGTCTCCAAAATTTCCTTAGCTCTGAAAACAGATAAACCCTTTTTGATTTTCAAACTAATTACCTACCCATTATTTGAACCACTGATCATTGGCTCTTAACAACTGTCATTACTGAGACAGAGTTGGCAAAGTTTTCTAGTGTGTTTCTGGTTTTCTTATAAGTTTAATGTGATGTAAATTTTAAATTTTGATCCTAAAGTATAAGTAAGCTATTGTGCATTGTATCTATAAACCTTTTATAGAATCAAAATTAGTTGTTTTTAAAAGTGTTTAATGTTTTGATCACCTAGATATATTCATGATCCAGAGTGCGTAGCAACAACTGGGGACATCACAGTTTCAGTTTCTACATCGTTTCTGCCAGAACTCAGCTCTGTACACCCACCCCACTATTTCTTCACATACCGAATCAGGTGAGAAGTTTTTAAATGGGGTTGCCTTTCAGTAAATGTGGGATATTTTGTGTGTGTGTGTGTGTGTGTGTGTGCGTGATACTGGGGATTGAACTCAGGGGCATCCTACCTCTGAGCTACACCCCCAGCCCTATATTTTATTCTTTATTTTGAAACAGGGTCTCACTAAGTTGCAGAGGGCCTCACTAAGTAGCTGAGGCTGGCCGCGAACCTGTGATTCTCCTGTGTCAGCCTCCCAAGTACTGGGATTATAAGCGTGTGCCACCACGCCTGGCTTAATGTGGGATATATCCAATGGATGTGTTTACTGTTGCCCCATGTGACATGATATATAAAGTGCTTTTTTTTTTTGCAGTACTGGGGATGAACTCAGTACTGGGGATTCTATTACTGAGCTATATATATCCCTAGCCCTAAAATGCATTTTGAAAGATAGTTTTGTGTTGAAGTTTGGAGGAAGGTGGATAAATTTTCTACAATATAGTGTTTAAAAAAGACTTTGACTTTATATTAAGCTCTAGATTATTTAAGTTAGTTTTTGCACATATACTGGGTATAACATGTTGTGCCAGGTACTGTGGGAAGTTGACCATTAAGCTGTCATCATTGAAGTTCTATATTAGAGTGGTAATACATTCTAGGAGCTATCAAATTGCCAAACATAAAACCATACATTTTAAATTTCATTTTGCCTGTCTATATTCAGTTAAAAATCTAATAAATATTTATTGACTGTTTCATGTATGTCATACATGGTATTAGGAATTGGATTTGATTAAACAAAAAACAAGCATTTTAAACTCACTTTAGTTAGAAGTATTCTGTGCTGTGACATAAAGACAATACATTGCCCCAAGGAATTAAGGATACTTTAAAATATATTTTTATAGCCGGGCTATATTTTTATATCTACTTAGTGAGGCCCTCCGCAACTTAGTGACACCCTGTTTCAAAAATAAAGAATAAAAAAAGGGGCTGGGGGTGTAGCTTGGAGGTAGAATGCCCTTGGGTTCAATCCCCAGACCCCAAATATATATATATTATATATATATATATTATAATATTTTGTGTATAAAATATATACTTATATTTACTTACATTTTATATATAAAATATATAATACTTATATTTGCTTATATTTTATACATCTTCTATTTAAAATGCCTGTATACATACTGGAAGTATTTTAGTAACATATATTTACCAGAAAGCATCCTGGGATTTTTAGTATTGCATGTAGCCTTTAATATGTCCAAGTATCGATAAACAATAAACAATAATGTTTATTGTTTTAATTGTTTAATCTAGATCCTGCCTAGAATTGAGACATGCTTAACATAAAAACACCCACATGGTCTCATAGGGTACTCAAACTGAAAATAAGAGACAACAGATTCCTAGAGAAAGGGGAAAATGATAGTATGGAGAAACAGAGTTAAAGTGTAGTTCTGGTAACTGCTGACATTTTGCTTTGAGCTTTTTAGAAGCTAATAGAAGCTGGGGAGGCAATGCATGCCTGTAATTCCAGTACTTGGGAGGCCAAGACAGGAGGATTATAGGTTCAAGGCCAGCCTTAGCAACTTAGCAAGGCCTTAGAACCTTAGCAAGACCCTGTTTCAAAGTAAATAATAAAATAGGGCTGGGGGTATAGCTCAGAGGTAGAATGCCCCTGGGTTCAATCCCCAGTAACACACGCTTGTGCAAGCGCACAACACACACACACACACACACACACACACACACACACACACAATAAATAAGTAGAAGCTAATAGAAAAAGAACTGGGTTGTATAACTTTGTTGTGAATGAAAGACTATCAGTTTTGTAGAAGCTTTTCATGGAACTACATTCCACAAAGCATTTGCCAAATGGATCTTTATTTGAAAGGCAAAAGATTGCTGACGATATTGTGTTTGCATATATTTATGTTGTCCTTTCTATTGTTGATCCTTACTGAAAGTTAAGTGAATAATTTGAATGGAAGCATTTCTGTGGCAGAATAAAGCTAATTAGGGCATTATCTTTTAGGACTTAAAAATAAATGACTAACATGGACTTTAGGTTGGGTTTCTTAATTTCCTTTGGAAATTCCTTTCATAGTATTAACCCTAATGCCATAGCTCTTAAACAAAAGAAAACAAAACAAATAGTCCAGATTTGCGTCTTTACCATCCTTCTCCTTTTGCCAGAATTGAAATGTCAAAGGATGCACTTCCTGAGAAGGCTTGTCAGTTGGACAGTCGCTACTGGAGAATAACAAATGCTAAGGGTGATGTAGAAGAAGTTCAAGGGCCTGGAGTAGTTGGTATGTAACTGAAGATTTAGGTTTGTACATCAAATTTCAAATTTCAAAGAAATTTTAGTCTTTGCATCCATAAATATAATGTATAGAGGTCATTATCCTATCTATTTAGTCCCTTAAGCAAACAAGCAAACTCAATTATTCAGGAATTGATATCCCTTTTTGTGGATCACTTGGGTTCCTTGCTTGTCCTTCTTGTGTTCTTATTTGTTTGTTTGTTTTCTAAACTGGCTAACTATTCACTATTATATTGTGTGCAGTTGATGGCATAGGACAGAATGAGAAAATAAGTTTCATAATGGAAATCTTTTTGAAGTTTGGGAGAGATGTTGAAATTAATAGCACAGATTTTTATTGTTTGGATTTCATTCACTTTAGTTCTGGTTACATTGACATTTGGCCTTTAAAAAGGTACGATTATCCTAAGTTTCTTAACTGTCAAAAATACTTTAGGTTTCAGTATGTGTTTCAGGAAAATAACATATCTAAGCCATGTACTTCTGTTTAAAGTTTTCTAATTCATTGCCATGATTCATATTGTACACGTTTATTTAATGAACTTCTCTTGGACTCATTTGAGAATCTAGTGCTAAGGAATTTATTAAAGCCCTAATTCTTATGTCATTTGGTCTGTTGATGTAAGGACTCTTCACTGTGACTGTCTTCTGAGTGCTTAGGGCGCATCTTCACAACCTTATGTTTTAGGCTCTTGCTACTGTAAATAGTTGGATTACCCTTATCTCTGTTTGAGTTACTGTTACTGTGTGTGACACTTTGTTATTACTCATATCTTAAATGCCTAAAAGCACTTTGAAAAAAAAGTTTCTTTTTTGTTGTTTTGCTAGATATATTCCCTACCTGCTACATTGTAGAAATTTTGGAGAATACAGAAAAAATGTCATGAGGAATAAAGTACTTGATCACAATCCCATCACTGACATTTTGTTGTATCTCCCTTTAGATATTTTTTCCTATCCGTGCATTTACTTTCACATGATTTATATAGGGTCTTAGAGAATATATCTTTTTTACTATAATGAAGAACTAGATTTTATGCTCTGGTTTATTGTTACTGTTTTCTCTGCAGGTGAATTTCCAATCATCAGCCCAGGCCGGGTATATGAATACACCAGCTGTACCACATTCTCTACAACATCAGGCTATATGGAAGGATATTATACCTTCCATTTTCTTTACTTTAAAGACAAGATCTTTAATGTTGCCATTCCCCGATTCCATATGGCATGTCCGACATTCAGGGTGTCCATAGCCCGATTGGTAAGTTAACTTTTCCTCCAGTGCTGGTTTTCATGACTTTGTAAAATTGACTCTACAGAGGATCTTTGTTTAGGCAGACAAGTGATTTGTAAGTGAGGTTCCAGAGAACCCTGGACATTCTGAGGAAGTATCTTGGGGTCCTGTGACTGTGTTGGGGGAGGTGAACAACAGGTAAACTAAATTCCATACTCTTCAACCAGAGAAACTGTACTGTTACCTGTTCTAAAGATTCAACTTCTTTTCCTCCATTTCCAAAAGTAGTTCTGTGGCTTAGGTGTTTTAGAATATGAGAAGTAGAATATGAGAACTAGACCAGTTAGAATTGGCTTTAAGACTGGCAAAACAATTTCTTACAGTGTTTTTGCTAAAATTCCCAATATAGTAAAATCAACAAATACCCATAGAGATCATTATAAAGAGGATTGAATGGGTGGATTTGTACTTTTAGCATCCCTTTCTGGGACCATTTCTCAAGTCAACTAGGTATATTTTTAAAAAACCTTATTTTGAGGGTTACTTTTTGACAGGTATAACAGTAACTCCAATCTTATGGACTATAAAATGACTAAAAGAAATTATGAGCCTCCTGTTTACAATAGGAATGGAAGATGAATTGCATATCCAAAATGCAACCGAGTTTAGTCATTGAATGTTCAGAAAATGCCCTCTAGCTCCTGGGGTAGCCCTGATGGGTGGGTCTGAAATAAGTCTTGGAAGACGGATATGATATTAATCTGACCCAGTGATGACACATTCTCAACTCCAATTTGAAAAGAAAAGGATGATAATGAGCCTTTAGGCTATTATTCTTGTGGTATGATAAAAAGGACCCATAGTTTGGATTTAGAAGTGAAGCTTTCTTTCCAGGAGAGGATGCTAGAAACTAACTGTACTTCTAGTACTGGAAATTTGCCACTTCCTCTAACAAATTTCCATTTATTTTTTACTAGCCCAATATCTATATGAGATTGGTATATTTTATCCTTAAGTGGTTGATAGTCATCTGTGAAGCTGTGTGGGACTAGAGTTTTCTTTGTGGGAAAAAAATTAAAATATGAATTTAATTTCTTTAATATTCATATTTTCTATTTCTTCTTGTTTCAGTTTTGGTAATTTGTGCCTTTCAAGGAATTTGTCCATTTCATCTAAA
Source organism: Glis glis (assembly GCA_004027185.1). NCBI lineage: Eukaryota > Metazoa > Chordata > Mammalia > Rodentia > Gliridae > Glis > Glis glis. Next base: position 11,057 of record PVJS01036453.1, read on the forward strand.
TGTTGAATTTATTGGTGTAAAGTTATTTACAATATCCCTTGATATCCTTTTCATGGCTACAAGAGCTGTAGTCATATGTCCTCTTTTGTTGTTAGTATTGCTAATTTATATCTTTTCTTTTGTTTATCACATGATGATTATCACTTTAATTGATCATTTAAAGGAGCATCTTTTGGTTTCACTGATTTTTCTCTATTTGTTCATTTTCATTGATTTCCGCAGTTATCTGTATTTCTTTCCTACTTTGGATTTAATTTGCTTTTCTTCTAGCTTTTTAAGTTAGAAGTTTAGATTATTGATTTTAGACCTTTCCTCTCTCTAAGCACTGTTTTAACTATATTTCACAAATTTTGATATGTTGTGTTTTTGTTAACATTTACTTCAAAATAGTCTCAGATATCTCTTGTAAACTTAATTTTGATCTATGACTTTTTAAGAAATGTGTTAATTTGCAAACATTGAGGACTTTTCAGTTATTTTTGGCTATTGATTTCTAAGTTTATTGTGGTTAGAGAACTTACTCTGTATTTTCTATATTTGTAAATGTTTTATGGCCCAACCTCATGTGAAGAATTTATATATCTTGGTAAATGATCCTTGTGTATTTGAAAAGAATGTATATTCTGCCATTTGGGGGAATATTATTCTATAACTACAGGTCTAATTGGTTGATTGGTTGACAGTGTTTTTCAATTATCTGTATATTGATTGCTTTTGGGGGGGTCTTTGTTTTGTCAACTACTGAAGAGATAATTGTTGAAATCCCCAACTAAAATTACATTTTTGTCTATTTCCCTTTTCAGTTCTGTCAGATTTGTCTCATGTATTTTGAAGCTTTATAATTGTGTGCAAATATGCTTAGGGTTGTCTTTTTAATGAAGTGATTCTTTTATCATTATGAAACCTCCATCTTCATCTCAAGTAACATTCCTTGTCCTAAAGTTTAAAGAGCATTGAGGTTTGTTTAGGTGGCAGTTGAGTTGCTGTTGGGTCAGCTTGATCCTTTTGAGGCTTTTCAGTATTTGTTAGGTTGGTGTACAGTAGTCTTTACTGAAGGACAGTGGTTCTCAAACATTTCGTGACCTCCTCAAAACATATCATGACCTCCTTAAACCCATAAAACTCATTGAGGACTCCAAAGACTCTTTGTGGGTTATATCAATATTTACCATATTAGAAACTAAAACTGAGAACTTTGATAATATTTACTTAGCAGTTCCTTTTAAATTACAATAAATTCATTACATGTTCAGCCCTCTTTTAACTGTGTATTTATTTATTTAGAGCTTTAGTTTCCTCCTAACCACAGATAAACATAAAATCTTGACCTGCCTCATGGAAAATGTTTCCACCCAAGAACAAGAAATCAATAAAGAGAAATGAGAATTCTGGATTTATTTCTAATCAACATAAAGCCGGGGGGGGGGGGAATTGTATTTGTTGACCTTTCCTGTTTCTGTATTCGTCTTCTTTATATGGAAGTTTAATTGCTCTCCTTTTTTGTCCTCTATGAGTCTGATTAATTAGAAGGCTTAATATTTCCTTTTTATTTATATTTTGCCACTTTAAAATACATTTTTGGTTAGTCTTGTGCCTTTTCTTGGTCTCGGTGGGTTGTTTATTGTGCTTGTTTGAGGGGGTTAGAGACTCCTGTTGCTCACGTACTTCCATTCTTGTCTGTGTTCGTCTTTTGGTCTGCCATTGGTGTGCACGCACTTTCATCAGAGCATCTCCCTCTTTAGCCACATTGATTCCTTAAACAGTTTTTCCATTTTCTTCATTAACATAATAACTATACTACCTGAGATCATGGTTTAGAATTTCTGAAGCCTTCCCCTTCTCGCCTTTTGGACCTCCCACTGAATTTTGAAAGTTTTCATTCCTTATATTATATATATATATATATATATATATATATATATATCCAAAGATACAAATAATGTAATACCTTACAAATCACATCTGTGTATCTTTTCTGATTGTTATTGTTGTTGTTAGTGTGATAATAAATCCTAAGTGACACAATTCCTTTCTCCTACATTAATTCATTTGCCCCTTCAACACATACTTGAGTACTGTAATAAACATTACAATCAAAATCCTTGCCTTGGAATTTGCATTCTAATGGAAGATAAACTAACAAATAAGCACTATATACTTGTGTCAAGTAGTAACAAGTGCTATGGAGAAAAATCAAGGCATGAGTGTCCTGTTGGATTCTGATATTAAGATGGGCCAGGAAAGGCCTTGGTAGCATGGAAGTAGTGGAGAGAGCGAAGTGGATATGTGGAAGAAGGTGTTTAGCCAAGGAGCAGCAGGTGCAGGGGCCTGGCGCAATAGCATGCCAGGCTTGTTTGAACCAAGGAGGCCATTGTAGCAGGAGTGCAGTGACCAAGGGGTGGTGAGATCAGAGGGACAGTGGGGTGCTGCATCATGTCATGCCATAAAAGCCTTGGTGGAAGGACTTTTGCTGACATCATGCCCGAAGTTTCCCAGCACTTCTCAGATTACCGACTAGTTCCTGGCTGTTCAGAATTCTGTCCAATATAGCAACTCTTCTCATTGAGTCTTAAAAGTGTGAGAGAGAAAATTGGCCACCAGGTAAGCCAAGGCTTGATTAGAGACACTGCTTTAGCAGAGTTGAAGTTTCCAAGAGATGTTCAGATATTGCATGTTCATCATCTTATTCTAGAGACTCCGACAAGTGAATTTAAAAGTAGAGGCGACCCTTTCCCTACAGTGTGGACTGATTTTAGTGACATACCTCTAGTGAACTGGCAGAGCGCCACTGTGATTTCTGAGGCTAAATTAGAAAAAGGCAGTAAGCCTTAGCCTAGCACGCTCTCTTGGAACATGTGCCTTTGGTGTCCTGAGCCACTGTGTAAGAAGTCCAGCTACCATGAAGCCGCCGTGCTGGAGAGACCATGTAGAGACACCACATAGAGACGGAAGGAAGTGCCCAGGAACCCCAGATGTTTGGATCATCCCACCCCAGATACCAGACCTGTGAGTGAAGAAGCCCTGGAGATGATGCCAGGTCCAGCCACCATCTGTTTGCAACATCACCAGAGACCTCAAGCCAGGACCACCCATTGAGTACTTCCCAGACACCCAACCACAGAAACCAGGAGAGATAATAAATGACTGTTGTTGTTTTAAGTTACTAAAAAAATAAAAAATTTTTAAAAGTTAGAGGCTACTGATGTTTGAATTAAAACAATGTGTCTTTAAAGTAGGAGTGCAATAAAAATCTTTCAGACCTGTTGCTGACAGTGCATAAATGTTACCAGTAGAGGTCATACCCAATTAATATTTTCACATCCTCTTTTCTATAAGTATATATAATAAAGAATTGTTATTTAATACATTAGCATGAGAAGTTCAGTAAAATTTCACCTTGGATCATTAGGAGTGGTCTATTAGCAAATAGTACTACCTTGTATGAATTACCAACTACTTGGATAAGTACTGTCTTAATGAAATACGTTTACCATTAGAACCATACTGAGCATTACTTTTAATATGCTGTATAATATATATCCTAGAGTCTTACATTAGCATGTGCATTTTGAAACTGCACTGTTCAAGTCTGTGAAAATTCATATTTGGGATGTCTGGTTATTTGGATCCTAGATAAGTGAGAATTTGCATTAAATGAATATAAAAGAACTGATGGATGTTCTTCTTATCAAAAGATTGTTTTCTCTTTCAAGGAAATGGGTCCTGATGAATATGAAGAGATGGAAGAGGAAGAAGAGGAGGAGGAAGAGGAAGATGATGATGATGACTCAGCAGATATGGACGAATCAGATGAAGATGAAGAGGAGGAGAGACGGAGGAGAGTCTTTGATGTTCCCATTCGTAGACGACGCCGCTGCTCGCGCCTGTTTTAGCTAGCTTTCTGCTGACAGAAGCACTGGATGACTCCAGTCTGTTAAATAGGTTTCTCAATAATGTAAATAACTAAATTGTGCTCAGCATATAGCAGGAAACTAGCATGAAATATTGTTCCAGGCCCTGGGCCCTGCGCAACACTACATTAGGAATTGGATTGTTTTGGTTTGCTTTGTGGTTTTGAGGTAGAGGAGAAAATGGGATTTTTTTTTCTCTCTCCCAGAAGTTAATGGAGGAATAGTTCTTTAGCTAAGACATTTGTTTTAAAATATTTTCTATTTACAAAAATACAGAATGGGGAAGAAATTGTTTTGAATAAGGATGTAAAGCATAGCAGAAATATCTACACAAGGATAGAAACTATGTGACTGATTCTCTGAAAAGACTTCTTACAGTTGTGAATTATTTAGAAATGAACAAAATTTGTAATTAGGCTAATCCATTTAGTGATTCCCCATATTTTGTACTCACGGGGAACTAATTGACTAAATAACTTGAATGCTAATGGTTTGTCCTTTCTTAGACAATCTGTCCTTGAATTTAAAGTCTTTATCACTAAGACCTTGAATTTAAAGTTTTCATCATTACAACCTTGAATTTAATTTAAAGTCTTCAACACACTGACTTTGGATTTAAGTTAAAGTCTTCACACTATGACTTTATCAGATTATTTACAGAGGCATCACTTTGAAATGTAGTGTGTAAAAAGTAGTGTGTTGTCTATTAACAAAAGATTCTTCACAATGTCTCATGTTGTCTAAATTTGTAAATGCCGCTTCTGTTTAGTTTCTCCTTTATACACTTGACTGTCTAACTTTGTGATAAGTGAAGAATTTTATGTTATGATTAAGGATGTTTTCCTGAAATATGGTTTTTGTAATTATATAATTGAGAATTTAGAATGAATTCCTTAAAATGTCAAAAACTCACATTTTAAAAACATTTTGGTTTCAATCCTGTATTTTGTGTAATTGCCTATTTTCCATAAACTAAGATTAATAAGCCTTTGCTCTTAAGATAGAAGATGGGATTGTTACTCATTCGCCTGCAGCAAGAGTATAGTAGGCCTATTCAGAGTCATCTGGCTTTGGCTGTACTTTCTTTTATGCTCCACCCTCCATTTTCCCCAAGAATAGTTCCTCTGTAGAAAAAAGGTAGGAAGAGGGAGGGTGTTCAAGGCTAAGCAGCTGCCTTAGCCAGGACGGGACCATGATGGGAAACTTGCCTGTCATATTGACTCATGTCAAAATGAAGTTTTCTGCTTATTTTCCATATAACAGTACAGTCATACACTGCATATGATGTTTCAGTCAACCACAGACCACAAATCCAACAGTGGCCTGCATTAGTCTCCTACATTTCATGTTTACCTCATCCCTTGAATGCTTTGTTTTCTCTTGTGCTCAGTAATCTTGCATTTTGTTCATCATGACCTCTAAGCAAACAAAATCCACTACCAGTGTTGCCACTAAGAGGCTAGGTCAGGTGATGAGCGCTCTGAGGCCTCTTTTCTAAGGCTACCTGGAAATGAAAAGTCATTAAGGACTTCGGAGGTAGGAAATCAGTAATGGTTATTGCTCACCAGTCACTGTTCCACCATAGCTATAATCTTGAAGAGCAAGAACAAAGCAATGGAAGCTGTTAAAGGATCTGCTTCATTGAAGACAACCAGACTAGCAAAAATCCAGAATGGGTCTAGATCAGATACGGAGAAGCTTCTTACGTCCTGGATTGAAGGCCAGACACACAGCATATCCCTCTCGGCACTGTGATGATCACAGCCCAAACAAGGAGTTTGTTGGCAATGTCAAAAGAAAGGGCTGGACCTGACTAGGATGTTGAATTCACTGCTAACTCTGAGTGGCTTAAATGATTCAAGAATTGTTCTTCATTATGTAATGTAAAAGTGAGGGGTGAGTCTGAGCACAGATGTGAAGGCAGCTAATGAACTTTTAGAAACTAGACAGGCTGATTGTGGAGGGAAATTATTTGCCAGATAAATCCTCAATTCCATCTAGAGTTTATATAATTACACCCTATGATGTTCGCCCAATGAGATCACCTAAATGCAATTACCTGATACATTCTTCAGAATGTGTCCCTATCATTAAGTGATGCATGTCTGTATTATCAGGCCACTTAATCCTATTATGTCTACTATTTTTTAAATGTCCATTTAGGCTGCCATAGGAACATATCTTAGACTGTGTTTAAACAATGAAAATTTATTGCTCACAGTTCTAGAGCACCTAAGATCAAGGCACCATCAGATAAGGGGGCCTGGTCTATACTCTGCTTTACAAATGGAGCCTTCTTGCTGCACCCTTACATGGTGGAAGGGGCAAATGAGCTCTCGTGGCTTCTTTTCTACTGGCACCAATCACATTCATGAGAGAGGAGTCCACATGACCTAATTACCTCCTAAATGCCCACCTCTTAATACTATTGCTTCGGGGGCTATATTTCAACATAGAAATTTCAGACCTTAAGCCGGGCGTGGTGGCACACACTTGTAATCCCAGTACTTGGGAGGCGGAGACCGGAGGATCCGGGTTCGTGGCCAGCCTCAGCTACTTAGGCCCTCTGCAACTTTGTGAGACCCGGTTTCAAAAAATAAAGTATAAAAAAATAGGGCTGGGGGTTTAGCTCGGAGGTAGAACACCCCTGGGTTCAATCCCCAGTACCACAAAAAAAAAAAAGAATTTCAGACCTTAGCATCAATCCACTTATTTTTTTAAAAAACTTTCCCAATAAAGCAAGAATTGGAAACTAGTTAATATTGGTGATTAAAGCTGGCACCAGGGTCCTTTGCCATTCTGTGCACCCTTTTTTGGATGACCTCTCAGTTTGCAAGGTATCCTGTTCATCAGAATGCTTCAAGGTTGCTTATCCTCCTTTCAAAACTCATGTTCTCTTGCTATGTTGAGCAAAATCCATTTCTGGCTCTGAGGCCCCTTGAAAACTACATATTTTATACTCATTTGTCTAAAGCTGAGTTAGGATGCGACAGATCCCTAAAGTAACAGTAGCTTAAATAGTTGAGGTGTTATTCTCTTGTGAAAAGTCAGTGGTAAGTAGCTCAGGACTGACCTGACGTGATGGCACGATTGTGTCAACATTCCACATTGCTTCCGTCCTTCTGTCGCCATCCTTAGCTCAAGATTTTCCTCTTCAAGTTTACCTCAGGGCTGCAAGCTGGAGACTGGAAGTCACACTCAAAAAAGGATGAGAAAAGGGCAAAATGAAGTGGAGAAGAAAAAGTAAGACGAGGCTTGAGAGGTAAAGTAGCTGGGTTTAAAGCAAGTCCTGTGGAGGATACGTGGAGAAGGGGCAGGGATGGGTAGCATGGGGACCTGGTGTGAAGGAATCGCAATGGCCCAGACAACTACAGACCTGAATTAGGGCAGTAGCAATAGGGACAGTGTGAAGATGACATTGAGATAGCCAAATGGTCAAGTAGGTGTGAGTTGGTGAGTGGATGTGAGGGGGTGGAAGAAATCAAAGTTGATTCCCAGGTCTCTGGCTTCATTTATGAAAAATAAAATAGTAGGAAAAGCAGTTGGTCATTGGAGATGAGTTCAGATTTGTACACGCCGACTTCAAGATGTCAGTGGGACATACAGATGGAGGTGCCCAGCAGTTGATTGGATTTAGATATGAAGTTGGGGGAGGAAAGATAAAGATGTGCAAATTGTCTGCAAACATATATACCCCAAAGGCAAATAAAGCAGAGTGGATGTACTACATTCTCCAAGGGAGCACACAGAGCAATAATGCTCAGTCCAACCCTGGGAACACCAAATTATTGGGGGTAGAGCAAGAGAATCTCAAGAGTGGATGGTCAAGAAATTTGGAGCAAAGCAATTGACATCTCAGAATCCCAGGCTCAAGGAGGGAATGGCTAATAGGATGCATATGTGATAATACATGTCAAAGAGCTTTGTAAGCCACCATAGGAAGCAGACACATTTTAAATATCAACGTGCATCCTTCTGATTTAAGAAACTACCATTTGATTAAAGGAAAACCAGGCTCTGGGCACCAAAAGTGAAACTCTGACATCCCAGAGCCCATATCAGCAGATCAGGTAGAAGCCCCATGTCAAGGCAGTTATATGATTTCCCCTGCCTGAATTTTATCTCCTGCATTTTATTCCTTGCAGTTCAGCACAAGCAGTCCTAAGATGCAACAGCTTTTTATCCTGATCTTCAGTGTCTCATACTCCTATCAGAGGCCAGACTCTGCAAGCAGATTTGTACTTTGGGTCTGTTGCTCCCTAAAACCGGTTCTGCAGCGAGTGTGATATTTTCCAAGTTGTAAAGTACTAGGGATTGAGCCCAGGGGCATGCTACCTCCTAGATACGCCCCCAGCCCTTATTTTTGCTGAGGGTCTCACTAAATTATTGAGGCTGGCCTAGTACCTGCAATCGTCTTGTCTCAGTCTCCCAAGTACTGGGATTATCGACGTGACTCCATAGTAGAATTTTTTGTCTTGGTTCCAAACACGGGCTCTATTGTGGCTGTAGTTGAAGGATATTTGGAGACTGTCAGCAGGGCTGGAAACTCAACAGGCCCCGTGGGAACCCAGCACCAGCAAGGCTTGAACACAAAAATAAGCTTTAGAAGACATTTGAATATAGCTTTTTTTAAAAAAAAGAAGGCGTGTCCCGTTTTTATTTTCAGTATCAAATCAGAAGAGGACGCCACGTCCCATTTTCAGACCCCAGAGTTTTATTTGCTTACTTTAAAAAAAATAAATAGTGCAATATATGAATATAGTAAACTGTAACAACTTGAAGTACCGAATGGAAATGTGGAGCTTTTCAACATGGTTCTGTGAATTCTTGCTGGTGTCTTATATTTCGACCGTTTGGGTATTCTTACGGTCTTCTTTTAGACTTCTTCTTTTTATTTTTTTATCGGTGCCTTGTAACTGTGCATGGCAGGTTCGCAGTGCCGCACTCAGATGTGTCCAGTCCTGACCGCAGAGCTCGCCGAGCCGGGCCTGCGGCTGTGGGTCGTGCGGCGCCCTCGCCGGCAGTGGGTGCTGCCACTTGTCTGTCCCGGTGCGGCTTGGGCGTGGCCGGCGGCTCGGACCTCGCCCAGAGGAGCCCGGCGGAGCGGAGCGCAGAGGCCGGCTGCTCGGACCTCGCCCAGAGGAGCCCGGCGGGGCGGAGCGGACGCGGGCGCCCACAGGTGAGGCCGGGGCCGGCTGCGGGTGGGCTGCGTCCCCGCGGCGGGACCGGGCTGGGGGCTGCGCGGGCGCCCGGCCGTCCACCGCCGCCGCCCAACGGCGGCCCCTTGTTTACCACCTAGGGAAGGCCGGAGCCGGCGCCCTGCCCCCAAGGCCGCCGCCACCCGAGTGTCTCCTCGCACCCTGCGCGCCCGCCCGCCCGCGCATTAATCTCCCGGGAAGCTCGAGCAATGCTGAGAGAGGGGAGAGGGGAGAGAGGAGAGAGGGAGAGAGGAGAGGGGAGAGAGGAGAGGAGAGAGAGGAGAGGGG
>PVJS01036454.1:0-20461 GCA_004027185.1 Glis glis
CCGGCCCTATTTTTTTTTATACTTTATTTTGAAACCGGGTCTCACGAAGTTGCGGAGGGCCTCACTAGGTAGAGAGAGAGAGAGAGAGAGAGAGAGGGAGAGAGCGCGAGCGAGCTGAGGCTGGCTGCGAACCCGGATCCTCCGTTCTCCGCCTCCCAAAGTGCTGGGATTACAAGCATGCGCCACCACGCCCGGCGTGTAATAGATGTTATTAAATGTTTGTACTGCACAACTCACATTATGCCAGCATTTTCTTTTAAGATGTCCCTGAAGCGGAGGTCAGGGAGGAGAAGGGCAGGGCCTTCCCTCTTTGCGGTGCCTGGGCTGGCACAGGTTGTTTAGCGGAGAGGGCAGGTATCTCCAGGGTACTCGACAGGGAGTCCTGGGGTGTTGCATGTACACACTGCGCCAGAAAACACCCCCTAAGTACTTTCCATAGACACAGATTAGAAGAAATGATTGTGGTTAGCGTGAAACTGGATGCAGTACTACTGACGTCTACAGACGTCTACGTGCTCCTCTCGGGGTGTCTGGAGCCAGCCATTTCCCCTCTCATGAACCTGCCCTCCTAAAAGCATTCCCAGACTGCAGACAATTCCTCTGATTTTCAACTCCAGCCTTTTTAACTACTCTCGTGTTGAGAGGTTCAATGACGTCTTTTGCACTGGCCTGTAAGCTCTGTCCCAGATCCAGGCCCCCCGTCAGTTGTTGAACAAATGCACTAACAAAGCGAATGAGCTCTCACTGCTACATTTTGTTTCTGATCGTAAGTTTTACTCAACTCTGTGGATTAACTCTTTTTCTCTCAGGTTTCACCCATAGCAGACTTAGCTTGTTGACCAATGGCTCCTACTTTATACTGAAATTCAGTTTGATGAGGACCTAAGGAGAAAAGAAAGAGGATAGTAGTCAAGAAAGTGGACTCAGGCCTCCGTCTGCTTGAACGTGACATGGGCTTTATCCTGTGCTGCCTCTGTGATCTTGGGCAAGTCACTTGACCATTCTGTGCTTTGGTTTCTTCATCCATAAAACAGTGATGATAACAAATGGCCCGTATCTCTTAGGGATGTTGTCAAGACTAAGTGGGTTGTTAAACATATAACACTTAGCACTGTATAAACCTGTTCAACACTTAGCATGGTGTAAGTGCTCTATAAGTGGTAGCTATTTTTATTTTCTTCCCTAAAAAGCAGCAGACCTCCTCTTCAGCTAACATACCTATTTTATTAGTTTTCTCCTTTCTAGAAGCCTCCCAAAGTTTTCTATCAACCATGCATGGATAATGAACTTGATACCTTAATAAAGCTTGATATTTTGTAGCAATTATTTTAAGCTCTCTCATCCATTGTCTCATTTCATTAGTTAATGAGTATCATGACAAAGTAATAAAAAGGGTCCCTTAAAAATACTTCTGATGTTGCAGACGTTGAATACCAATTACCATAAAATGCTGTTCCAAGACTAGTAGTATTTTTCTCCTTTAATACTTTGTAATTATTTTCATATGATGACTTGAAAATTTGCCTTCTTTAGATTCCAAGCTCTGTGAGGGCAAATTTATTTTTTTGCACATCCTAGCTTTCCTGTTCTTCAGGAATATTTTACTGATAGAAAACTACTTCATTAAATGAATAATTAGATCCTTTCCCCTTTTATTATGAACAAAGGGAACACGTAGTGGTATTCTTCTTACTTCTCAGCAGAGGTATTTCTGACACATTTCTAGATTACTTTTTTCAATTTCATTGTAGAACTTTAAGTCCTTATATTTTTCAATTTCAAAGGAAGGTAGTACCATCCACAACCAAGGCTGGGGTCCCCTGGAGGGCCTGGTTGATGGTGGCTGATTCACATGACATTGTTTCCAGTTGAAATGACTACAATTTCCCTTTGGATTTGAAATCCATTGTTGGTCCTGGGCTGTAGTATTCATTTTTCATGTCTCATGGTGAATAACATGTCCATTTTTTAAAAGCATTACTGCTATTTTCTATCAACAATAATATTACCCTTCGGTTGTAAAGTGTTGAACAGTTTATAGAGTGCGCTCTCTCTCTATTATCTCATTTAGTCTGTATGGTAAGATTGTATTTTTATTGTGGCTTCATAGGCAGAAATCTGAGGATTGGGAGGAGAAAGGGTTGGCCGTTATGAACCACATACTTTACATACATTATCTCATCAATTCTCACAGTAGTCCCTGAGGTAAGCACTATTCCTATTCAACTAATAAAAATCTGAGGTTCAGAGGTACTATGGAGCATATAATATAATTGAGAATCAAACTCTGGCTGGTCTGGCAGTAAAACTGATGTTCTTTCTACTATACCAGTGGCGGGTTGAATAGGTTGTAGCCTCGATGGAGTAGAAAGATTCTACTTTTTATGAGTGAAATTGCTGTTCCGAAGCTCCAGTGCCATTAGAATCCAGATGTGCACATTGTTGTAGAAGCTGCCTTAGGCCAGACAGACACTCTGGGCCACACCCTTCCCACAGGGACTGCATCCTTTGCTTTCTCCATCCGTGTTGCTGGTGATAAATGTGGCGTGGACAGACATCATGACTGTGTGTCTCATCTCCAGCCAGTGCAATGATTAGAAATGTGGCTGAGCTCCATTAGCACTCCCGCGGTTCTTTCCCTGCCCCGTCCTTTCTAGGTCCCATTCCTTGCTGCAGAAAGTCACAGGAAACCAAGATCAGAAGTTCCTAGTTCAAGGCACCTAGCAAGTGGAGAACAATGGCCTCTTCCCAGAGAATCTAACTTGCATTTCAAGGACGTTTGTTTCAAAATCCTGAAAAATCACCCATTTGATCAGACCTGTGGTTGTGTTAGTATATTACAAAGTGTCTCATGAAAAAAAAAAAAGAAGAGTGAAGTGGGCTTGAGGAGGCGATGCGATCTTCGGGTCCTAACAACCTGGCTGGAGGCAGAAGCTCCTGCATTCCTGGCTGGGTCAGGAGTCACTGCTCAGAGCTGAGAGGATTCATTTTCTTGGAGCATTTTCTCTTTCAAGTCACGCTTTACGGCTGGAGTTACTCAGCGAATTAATAGGTATAGAAATGCAAAGCTCTTTTCTTATTACATTCTATCGATCTGATTGCAGTGCCATTAATTGAAAGACTAGCGAAATGTGATGGATAGTTCAGCTCAAGATTCTGCATTCGTTTTGGCCCAGATCTGTTGGGAGAAAACCGCGTGAAGCTGGCTGAAAGGAAGCCTTTTGGTCTGACACGAATTATCCTTTCTTTGTCAATCCTTGTGAGAGCGCTATTCAGTCCTCGTGAGATTTACAATGTGAAATTGTAAACTGTTTCTCCCCTTAAGGGAAGATCAAAACTCTGGATGCTTATCTGTAGAGTTGGTAATAATTCATCCTGTAACTCTCTTTTATAGGTTACCCATCTATGACATTTTTTTAAATAATTGTGACAAACAAATTCTGACTCAGAAACATGGAAGGTAGGCATTTTGTTCTTGTTAAAGTCGTTTCATTTGCAATATTGTGCTCTGAGACATTCTTTTGATTCTTTACCATTCAGCCCATCAGCATTCTAGGAGTATATGAAACTTTGGAGAGACTGGTATGTAGTGAAAGATTTTTTATGGTTATTATTCTTTTTTGACTGTTTGACCTACTATTCCTTGGATTTCTCCCATGAATTTAAATTAACTGGAGAATTTTGTATATGTACAAATATGTCCACATACATATTTCATAAGCGCTTTAATATGAAAAATTTAAGGGAGTCTTTTAAAATATTTTCATCTCCCTGTGAAGAAAAAAATTCTCCAGATCAGACAAGAATATACCACATTATGTTTCATTTGCCCACAAAGGCAAAGCTTATCTCTGCTCCTTGGTTCATGATGTTTTAAGGAGCGAGGCTCGTTTTCTGTTGTGTTTGTTATTTTTTAATATCTGAGGCTTGATGTGAAGGGGAAACTTCACCCATTCCTTGCTCTTCATGAACATTATCCTTTAGAGAAGTTTAAAAGTTTAGTGCATGTTATTCACCATACACATCCCAGCCAGTGGTTTTATCCCCCGGTCTACAGTGTGTGCATTGTCTTCCTCAGGGAGTGATTTCTGTTCCTAGTTGTGCTTTCAGAGGGGGAAAGATAGAAAGTGAGCACACTGCCACGCTGCGCGACCTCATTTGGGAACACATCTTGAAAATGTGTTTAGTGATGCTGAGCACAGAGACAATGGGTTATGGTTTGGGGTCCTCCTCCCTGACCTTTGGCGAGGTGAGCAACGTGGACTGCTTCCTCTGCTCCTCAGCTGCTGGGGGAGTGGAAAGGAGGCTTCACCAGCTCTGGGAAGCAAACACTGTTGCTGAGTGCACACGCTGCCTCACCCACAGCACAGTGTCTAAAAATACCCCCACGGGAGCGAGGGAGGCATATGCTCACGCCTGGGTGTGAGGGAGCGCTCGCCTGTGTTTCTTGCGATCCTGTCTAAATTCTGGAGCGAGGAATTAAATGATTCCAGAAACCCTGCCAGGTTTTTGATTTGCCATTGTCTGGGCTTCTCCGTTGATTTGAATGGACCCTTGATCTAAGGCTTTCGCAGACCAGTTGGTGCCGCCTGGGTCTGTGACTTGGCTATGGCGCCTGTTCTGTCGAAGGCGTGGGTTTCTCTCCTTTGGGGAGGCAGACAGCGCCAGGCAGAGGTTGCACCTGACATGTTAGAACTCCGCGTCACTGCTGTGGCTGTTACTCCCCTTCCAAAGAGCCAAGGAGCCAAGAGGACGGTGGGTCACCTTGCCAGCTGTTTAGCACCCTTTCCTTTCTTCCCCTAGATTTTGTTAGGATTTTTTTTTTCCTCTCTTAAATGACAGGGTTTGCTGGGGGTTCCTGCCTCCCACCCCACTTTATCTTGATAAGGATTCTTTCTGCCAATTTGTAACACCTCGTCTCATTATGAAAGCTAGCCAGACTTGAGCCTGGCCCCGCGACTCTGTTTTTGTGCTCTATTGTTGGCTTTGGTCTTTTTAGCTCCAGATTTCTCAGCTTCTGTGGCTATTGCACATGTTAAGTAGGCAAAATTATTGTCGAGCTATTTTGTCTAAGAAGAAAGAAAACAGAAATTTCTCTTCGGAGCCATAGTCCCAAGCAATAGCAGAGGGGAATGAGGTGCTAATGTTCGCAGCCCTGTTAGGCGAGCCGCAGAGCCGTCTCCAGCTGAGACTGTCTCTCCTTGGCAGAGCTGGGAAAAGATGCTAACCTCCAAGATCTTTTTTGTATGCTGTTTGAAATCATTTTAATTCTAGTGCTAAGGAAAGAAATGCCACTTTTCATGTGCTAGAAAAGAGGGACAAAATCACAGACAGCATCAGATAACCGAGCACTGCCTTCGATTTGAAATTATCCAGGTTTAAAAGCGAGGATGATCTACGGCTACTCACACCTCCCTCTTTCTCCTTGTGTATTCAAGTTAGTAATATTTTGATGTTCTTGAACAGAGAGAGGCAGTACATTGCTTTACAAAGATTTTTTTTTTAATTTTTGAGGTTTTTGTAAAATGAGATAAAAGAATTCCTAATATTGTTTCAGGTGGTTAGCACAGAACATATCCAACACAATAGAAATATGTCCAAAGTAAGGTGCTACTCATTATGTGTAACTCAAAACACACACACACACACACACACACACACACACACACACAGCAAAACTACCCAATGTTAATCAAAATCTAGGCTTGAGTTTAAGCCAAAACACTTTCATTTATGGAGGAAAATTCATCTTGTATGTTTTTTCTGTACCTGAATATTTCCCCTTCCTTTTCTTAGCTTCTTTCACAACAGCCACTGAAATGCACAAAGAACTCTGCCGTATAATTATTTTCTAGTGGCAATTGGTTAAAATGAAGCAAATACGTGATCAACTCTCATCACCAAGCATCTCCTTTCCATTGAGCTTCATACATTTTATCCTCAAGAATGTCAACAAAACATACATGCTCGAGGAAGCTCCATGCCTAATTATGTGACTGGATCTATGAACAATCTGTAATAGCGCATAGATTTGAGGGTTCAATAGAAACAGGAGAATTGCCGTTATTTGTAGCCGGCGAGTTGTGTGATGTGTGTCTTCCCACCTCTGTTCCTTCAGAGGCGTTGAGGGTCTCAGCTATTGCTGACTAATTGATGGGTGTAGCAACCACTCTAGATTAGAAATGCATGCAGACGTGTGTCTGGATTCAACATTAAGAAACGCACACTCTCACGTACTTACACAGACAGAAAGTCTTCATACTAATAGAGGTGTGATGGCGATGGCAGGACGTTAACCATTAAAAAGAAGAGAGAGAGAGAGAGACAGAAAGAGATGTGTGTGTGGGAGAGGGGGAGAGAGAGAGAGAGAGAGAGAGAGAGAGAGAGAGAGAGGAGTGAGGGAGAGAGAGAGAAAGAGAGAGAGAGAGAGAGAGAGAGATGGCTGGCAGCAAGTATACCCCTGCAAATAGTTCTAAAATGCGTTTGCAAATGCAGAAGCCTTCAGAGTCATCCTCCAATTCAGACACCCTTTTTATTTCTTCTCTGCGGGATGCCTCCATCCAGACTATTCGCAAAAAACGGAAAAGGTGAGAGCCCTGTCATCTTAGCTCACAATCCATCTGATTTCCTTTTTTCCCCCCTGCCTTGTACTCCCCAGTCCTGTGAGTCCGGTAGCCACTGGCTCTTGAATGCAGGTATCACAGCAGGAGCAGAGAGAGGGGCGAGGGCAGGCATTGTCAGAGCCAGGTTGTCCATTGTTTCTTTGCTTTCTGCGCTCTCTCTCTCTCTCTCTCTCTCTCTCTCTCTCTCTCTTCCTCTACTGAGGCTTTTCTTTCCTAGTGGCCTCTGTCCAGGAGGAGGGAGAAGATTGCAAGAGTTAGTAGAGTAGTAGAGCGGAGCCGTTTTATTGCACACTGTTGTGATAAACAGCTCAGCAATGCAGTCCACAAAATTAGGAAATTCAGGAGGAGTGGAGGATCCTGGTGGGAGGTGGAGGGAGGCTTTGGAGCCCTGTTCGCCAAGGCAGCTGCTTCCGGGAGGACTTCTGCACTGATACTTGTTTTCTGTTCCATCTTCAGTTTTAAAAATTCACGAGAAAGGTCTTCTTCATCTGTCAAGCCTCTTGTTTGCTTTTCTTTTCTTTTTTTTTTTTTTTGGTGCAGTGTAGCAACTAGATGGGAATTTTAAGGGAGGCCAGATCTGCTGTTTGAGATTTGCTCAAATGTTCAAACCAGTTGTTCAGGCTGGACCTGTGATTGTCTTTTACAGATCGTTTAAGTTTGCATGTGAAATTTGTGTGGTTTCTGATGTACATTACAACAGCAACAACAACAAAAAGTGACTATGGCTCGTATAGCTGTAAATCTTGGTATTATGTTATTTTGTACCTTATTATAGCTGCTCTTTTGGGTGATATTTATGCACAAGTGATTATATTCCATGAACAGACCAACTCTTGATAACCCCCAAAGTTTCCAGAGGTAAAAGTGATACCCCCAAAATAGATCTGCAGGAAAGTATTTCAAATGGGCATTTGTCATAACGTGAAAATGTTGGGAATTTTCTCAGCAACTTTGTTAGGCAAGTTTTATTTCTTCAACTAAAGAAAAGTCATTGAAACTGATTTGATATAGAATCAGAGGAACAGATTCAAACAAGTTAGCTAAAAACCAAACACATTTACACATTTTACAAACTTAGTTTTAGCTTAGAAAAATTACATACCTGTGTTTCTCTATGCTTGCCTTCCTTCTAAATATTGTACTATCTGCAATTATCTAGAAAAGACAATATTCCACATTGATCATTTTTTCCTCCAGCCACCTAACTTCTGACTTGACTTCAGGACTCTTCGCTAGTTTCAGAATTTGCTAAAATTCAGCATTTTGGTTCTAAAATGTATTTTAAGCCAAAAGGGATAGATCTGCTTGCAGGAGAGGCAATATTTTCTTTGGAGGAGTCTTTCCATTTCATAACACATGCTGGTGGTTTGATATTCAATATGAACTCATGACTTTTTTCTTTTCCAAAAAAAAATGATTATAGTCTATCTGTGAATGTGAGGGTGGAAAAACGTTTGGATTCCGTAAGAAAATAAATTGGAAGTCTGAAATCCCGTGTATATGAACATCTGGTTTGGCACACTGCAAATACATTCTCTCTTTCCGCTCTCAATGCCTTAATTTGGGGGCCGCGGACAGAGCCACCCTGCTTCTCTTTTGTGCAGGGACAGTCTGAAAGGTCCATAGAAAGCAAACTTCTTGAAGAAATGCAGGGCAGACCGTGGCTTGAATGCAAGTCTGAATTTAATTACGGCCACCCTGGAAGTCCACTGCTTAACTTCCAGGATGCATCTGCATGGTCTGCATGGCAGCAACATTAGGCCAGAATCTGCGAGCCAGGAAAATTGATCTGTGAGCAAGTTACACATTTAAAAAAAAAAACATTTTGAACAGGAACTTGGTGCCGATTCAAAAGTCAACTTTAAACAAATGATTCCAAAGCTTTTTTGAAAGGGGGAGTTGGTATTGCCAACTTCCTCAGAACACTTTGGACAGAGAGAAACCCCATCTTCCGATCATTTCTACACGACATGGGTGTGTGTGTGTGTGTGTGGCTGTACTATTACAAGGCTGGGCAGTCTTTCCACTAAAAATGCTAGAGGAGACAAAGAGGTGCATGAAAGGCTCAGGGTCTCTACGACCCAAGCTGTCCATACAAGGTGCTTTTGCGGTTCCAGTGTGGTTTTTCATGGAGCTGGAATGAAGGCTCATCCCCATGGGGACAGATTTGGAGGGAACCCATCTCTCAGCCTGTGCCCTCTGCAGATATTTAACTTCTTCTGGTATTTAACTTGAAAGGAAGGACTGAACTTGTAGCCAAGATCCATCTTCAGACATTTTAAAGGCACAGGTTCAAGTTCAGATGTTAATTCAAACATTGCACACAATGGGTCTGTACTTGTTTCAATAGATGTAAAACTTTTTTTGTGTGTGTGGTACTGAGGATTGAACCCAGGGGCATTCTACCTCTGAGTGTCACCCCCCAGCCCTATTTCATTTATTAGTTTTGAAACAGGGTCACACTAATTTGCAGAGGGTCTCACTAATTTGCCGAGACTGGCAGTGAACCTGCAATCCTCCGGTCTCACCTGTAATCCCAAGTACTGGGATTACAGGTGTGCGCACCTTTGTAAAACTCTCCATAAAACTTTTAAATCAGATAAAAGACCTAACCTGAACATTTCTTTTTCTCCTTCCTTCCTTCCTTCCTTCCTTCCTTCCTTCCTTCCTTCCTTCCTTCCTTCCTTCCTTCCCTCCCTCCCTCCCTCCCTCCCTCCCTTTCTCTCTCTCTCTCTCTTTCTTTTTGTACTGGGGATTGAGCCCAGGGGTAAGACAGGGTCTCACTAAGTTGCTTTGCTAAGCTTCCAAGGCTGGCCTCAAACTTGTAATCCTTCTGTCTCAGCCTCCCAAGTGCTGGGATTACAGGTGTGTGCCACTGTACCTGGCTCTGAACATTTCTTAAAAATGGACCTGCTCCACCTCCAATATTTTTTACATATTGAACACAATGTGGTCAAAATATTATCTATGCCATTTATCTTCTGGAAGCTAAAATTATGAACATTTAAAAAGAAAGGTGGAAAAGCAGTAACTTGTGGCCTTTTAGGAGAACATCTTCCCAAGAATCAAGCACAAAATCACATGTACATCAACAAAGACGATAAAACGGGATGTGGCTGGTTACTCCTTCTTATCCACAATGCTCTTGGGCACCAAGATGGCAGAGCATGGTCAAAACAGTTGCCTGGCTAATTGGTAGTTTTCTTTTTCGAAAGAATATTTGTCACTGAGATTCTGCAGTTAAGTAGAAGACATACCTTTCAGAGTTACAGTTATCATTTTTGAAAACCCTCCGGATTTCTTTTTTCCTCTTCCAGTTGGGAAGACAAAATGTGGCTGCCACTGTTGGAGGGAAGGCATGCCTTCCACAGCCTCACTGTGTGAAGCCTCTATTAAATGAGGCACAGTGCTCACTTAATTTCATTTATGATGGCGGGGTCCTGGTGCTCATAAGAGGTGGGGAACATACTCGCCAAAAAAAATGTCTACACGGCTGATCAACCAGCACCACAAACTATTCTTACAATATTTGGGCAAGCAAACAGAAGACTCCTAATGGTTGGTTACATTAACAAAGGGGTTGCATTTAGAGATAATATTTTGTGCTCAAAGAGTTGGGTTTAAAAATAAGCAAATACGGGGCCAGGCGGGGTGGCACATGCATGTCATCCCAGGACCTGGGAGGCTGAGACAGGAGGATTGTAGGTTCAAGGCCAGCCTCAGCAACTTAGTGAGACCCTCAGCAACTTGGTGAGACACTGTTTCAAAAAAAAAAAAACCACCACCAACAAAAAACAAATATGGAAAGTATTGATAGGGGCACTTGACTTTTTGGAGGGAAGCATTATTCCATTTATACAGACTGATGAAGAAAACTGCAGACACTTGGGATTTCCTTAAAAATAATTATATTATTTTGACAGTTGATATGCTAAGTAGCTTATAAAACTCCCAAGCGTATTCTAAGAGAAGTTATATGGTAATCCATGATATATATATATATATATATATATATATATACATATACATATATATATATGTATATATATAAAATTTTATATATATATAAAATTTCATATTAAATGAGGATATACTCGCACTTAATGTGAAATCTTATGTAAAAGAGACAGTAAGGATTTAAAATAAATGCCCCCTGTCTGGGTGTAGATTTGGAAGGATGAGAAGATATGTACGATGCCTATTTCATCTGGGGATGGTAGCCTGTAATCCCAGTTCTTGGGAGGCTGAGACAGGAAAATTGCAGGTTCAAGACCAGCCTAAACAACTTAGTGAGACTCTCAGCAACCTAATGAGACCCTGTTTCAAAACAAAATATAACAAAATGGGCTGGGGGTGTAACTCGGAGGTAGAATGCCCCTGGGTTCAGTCCTTAGTACCCCCCCCCAATATGTCTACTCCTCAGAACTGCTAAAAAAAGAAAATATGGGAGGGAAGAATTGCTGAAAGTAACAGTCCAAAGTATGCTGTCCCCATGTGCGAAGGTATCACTACCAATCTAGCTATTACGTACAGGGAGATGTGAGTAGCAGGGTGGGACTTGTAGGGAGTCACCTGTGCATGTTTGTTTATATGACTTGAAAGATGTATAATTACACAACACCAATAAAAGTATAAAATAAGTAAATAAATAGAATAAAAGTTGTAGAACTTAGAGCAAAAAAATGGTTAAAGGGTTTTTTTACTGTGTGTTCAGTAACTCTTCTTCTCTATCTTATATAACATGTGATTTTGTTAATTGATCAATAAAAAGCTATTAATAAAAAATGCAAAAAAAGGATATCTCAGATTAGCAATCATTTAAAAAGTTAGCAATATTGTTATGGCCCTCCACCCTTAAATCCCTTTTACTAGACCCTGTTCCTCTGGGCCCTCTGTCCCACTCCTACCTCAACCCCTGGCCAAGGAGAATTAAATTAAAGCCCGGTAGAAACACCAGTGCCGTTACCCAGTGAGATCCAATCCCAAGTCGAGAGGTCAGAGAACACATTTATTATATTCAGATTCTTCAAGGTTATTGTGCAAAACCTTTTTTCAAAGGAACTGGAGTCATTTGGCTATCGAAATCTAATTCATCTTTATACTCTTGGGTGATTTCTTTTTTTGACATGCAGATAGCGAAACTGAGGATCTACCAGAGATTGGGCTTAGCCAAGGTCAGAAAACAATGGCACTGGGCCCGTAGTGGACTTAGATCGGTGGCCCTGCCGGCTTCTGGGTACCCGCGTCGCTGTTTAAGGTGACCCTGAGGCTCCTTAGGGATTTAGCTGCTGCTCTGGGTTGGCTGTTGGGACCAAAGACCTAGACTGACCTTAAGAAATTCAGAGTTGACTAAGTTAAGTGAGATGGGAGAAATAAGTTCTGGTGTTCTATTAGGGAAGTAGTAAATTTTGGATACCAATAATGTACCGTGTATTTCAGAAAAGCTGAAAAAAATGGAATGCTTTACTACATAGAAAAGATAAATATTTGATGCGCATGTTCCTGATTTAAGCAGTATACCATGTTTACGTGTGTTGAAATATCACCTGGTACCCTATAAATATGTACAATTTTTGTGTTAATTAAGCCATTAAACAAATTAAATTAAACTTTTAAATATTTTCAAAGGAAACAATTGAATAGGGAAATTGTTTCAATATGAACCCCTTGATGGTTTCAGGGATCGATTTCCTGGTACAGAGAATCGACCTTTTTGCACATTTGATATATTCGAGGCATTTTAAATAATTTCAAAATGTCCTTTTACGTAAAGCTTTGACAGAAGCAGGACATGGGGACTTTAGGACGGACAACAAGAGACGTGCTGAAATTCTATGAAGCGTTTGCCCGTTACTACCGCCAACCTGAGAGATGACTGGATGTGGCCGCTCTGCCCATAGGACGGTGGCCTTTACCAGACTTGTCCTTCCCTGACCAGGACTCATACTTTAGAATATTCCTCATGATCCTTTTTTCTGCCAGTGGATTTTGGCTGTGCAGATAACCCATTGAGATCTCTCAGGTCCATGCCAATTTTTTTTCATTTAGTGTCAGATTTTATAAGACTAACCTGGACTATTCCTTCAGTCCCGGATTTCCCTGCATTCTTGTCAGTGGTACCTTACAATGCTGTATTGCAGCTAATCACACCAATGACCTTGCTGCAGAGAACCCCATCTATCCTAGGTCGTAGAAGTTCAGAATAATCAGGACTCTGGGGCCTTTTAAATACAACCATAAAATGTGAGTTAAAGTTCACTCGTATCCTGTGGCTTTTATCTTAAACAAGGAGTGCAATATTGTTATTTGTCAAGTAATTTCCTACTAGACCTATCCAGAAAACCTCTAAATTGTTTTACAGTTCTGCTATTGTGATGTATCATGATAGCAGCTATGTCTTTGACCCTTCCTCCAGGCTATGTCATATGATCATTGTTGAGCTGAATTAATTAATTAATTAATTAATTTTTTTTTTTGCGGTACCGGGGATTGAACCCAGGGGCGTTCTACCTCCGCGTTACACCCCCGGCCCTATTTTTTATACTTTATTGTGAAACTGGGTCTCACGAAGTTGCGGAGGGCCTCACTAGGTAGAGAGAGAGAGAGAAAGAGACAGGGAGAGAGAGAGAGAGAGAGAGGGAGAGAGAGCTGAGGCTGGCCGCGAACCCGGATCCTCTGGTCTCTGCCTCCCAAAGTACTGGAATTACAAGCCTGGCTTGAATTCTTTTTATTTAACTCAAGTTGATGTGATTTCCCAAGTTCCAGAAAACCGATCCCCTCCCTAGTTGCTCAGTAGCTAACTTAGTGCTTTGGGAGACGAGGTCAGTGTGTGCAGGCATTTAAGAGTGATTGGATAACTTAGAAACTACATGAGGATGTTTGTGTTATTTAAACAATGGAGAAAAAGAGAGCTTGTATTATTATTTGTGCTTTTTAAAAACATGATAACTACTATTATTGCTTAAAATAAAACATCACATTCATAACTTATTTTAGTAACTAATGATGTGAGATTAGCTTACTTTTCCAAATATCCAGCCTAAAGATAAACTAAATTCACAACCTTTCCATTGAGACTAAAATAATCAGTTTTCGCTACACAACACACGTATGTATTGAGTAATGATCGACCCCCAACTTGGTTAGAAGGGATCTTGTCACTTGAGCAAGCGGTATTTTGTTATTGTTGTTTGTTTGTGGTATTGGGGATTGAAGCCAGGGGCATTCTACCTCCAAGCTACACCCCAGCCCTTTTCATTTTTTTATTTTTAAACAGGGTCTCACCACATTGCTGAGACTGGCCTCAAACTTGCGATCCTCCTATCTCAGCCTCCCAAGTCCTGGGATTACAGGTGTGTGCCACCATGCCCGGCGAGTAAGCAGCATTTGACCTTTCCTGAGAATGTTGTTTTCATGTTCCCTCAAAACATTTTTTTAAAATTCCTGGACAAGTTTAACAGGATGCCTACCAATTTGGTGAATGTATGGTGACAACTGGAACAGAGGAGAATGACCGTGCAGGTCCATGAGCTGGGAACTGGAACAGTGATAGAGCCGACTGTCCTGGTGACTTGATTACTCACACTGAAATACCAGGATGTACACGGGATCACAAATAGGGCTAGGCTGCAGCCACTGGAAGACTGACTCCTTCCTTTGTTGGGAGCACAGCTAGGAGGGACACTGCATGCTTTCATAGGCAGGCTGAAGCGCATTCAGGAATATGAAGTAGGAATTTGACGATTGCCACATGTTTGGTGACGGCTTGCTCTCACTGTAGGGCTGGAGGAGGTGCTGTAGAGACTGTGGGGATGGCTAAGGATGCAGCAAGTGTGCATGACGACTTCATCATATGGAAAGAAATGGCAATACATGGATGGTTTCGTCGTTCCAGAACATGATGTGCAGAACTACTTGCAAGGCACTGTGGACTGCGCCACAGGCAAAAGTCAGACACACGGCTCCTGCCCGCATGGGGCTTGCTGTGTAGTGAAGGATGTGGCCCCTGAGCGGGTCATTTCAGTATCATGGGTACATGCACGGCTCTGCGCTTAGGAGTAGCTCACTGCCACTTCTCAGCCTGGGAAGGGCTTACTAAGCAGGTGATATCCGAATCTTGCCTGAGGCATTATTTATTTAGTGTCTACTAAAATAGTGGACCTTTGCTTTGTGCTGGGGACTCCAAGAAGGATAAGGCCAAGTCTATCTTTGCGGGGATCGTGGTCTAATTTAGGAGGTAAAAATGCTATGGAGCAAACCACACACCCGGGGTAGAATAGGGTATATTTAAGAGGTTACTTAGGAACCCAAAGGCAAAACCCATACCCTTTTGAGGGAGTCTAGCAGATGGCCTCCCCAAGCTGCAATGCAGTTGAGCATGTGAACACGGCCAAGTGGAGATGTTAATTCCTCTAACGTCTGATGTTGCGCCAACACCACCCTGTGGCTCACGGTGGCCTCCCTGGTCCCTTTAGCGGGAGCTGCTGCTGGGACTCAACCAAGCACCACCATGCACACTGACCAAGTGGCCACGCAGAGCCTGTACTTCTCAACTAGCTCCTGGCGGCCCGTCCTCCTGGGCTCAGCCCTACTCTGACCTTCCGTGTCTCACCTGTCTGCTCATTCTGCCAGAGGACCATTAATTGGCCTCTTTTATTTTATCTTTTTGCAGTGCTGGGGATGGAGCCCCGGGGCCTTGGACATGCTGGGCAAGAGCTCTATCGCTGAACTCCATTTCCAGCCTGTAGACCTCACTTTCTACCTGTGTATCCGATCCTGCCCCTCAGCTTACAGCTCTTTGTTCTTGTGGTTTTTTTTAATACATTTAAAACTTTTAAAGATTTTTAAAAATTAACATACAGTGAAACTTGTATGTTTTGGTATTGTTCTAGTCAGCATTCTTGCAGCTATAATCTAAAGACTGACCATACAATTTAGAGGAAGATTTATCTTCTTAGGGTTTTGGGCTCAGTCCATATGAGGCTGGGGACTGTGGATCTCGGGGCATGGCAGCAGAAGGCAGAGAGAGGGAGAGCACATGGGCTGTGCTCCTCACATCATGGAGGCTGGAAGCGAGAGGGAGAGCAGGGGGAGGAGGAACCATATATAATCCCCAAGGCCACACCCCTGGGGACCCACCTCCAGCCACACCCTACTTGCCTTCCAGGTACCACCCAGGTAAATCCATTACAATGGATTTATCCACTACTGGGATTACAACCTTCATGGCTCAATTATATCAGCCCTAAACAGTAATACATGAGCTCTTTAGGGAACATTTGATATCTAACTATAACAGGCATGCAGTCCTGTGGATTTAACTCATGTATAGATTCATGGAATCATTACCAAAAGCAGGATACAGAACATCTATCATTCCAAAATCTTCCTCCACACTTTGGCTTTGTGGTCACACACTCTCCCCGCTCTCCATCCCTGCAGTCACTAGTCTGTTGAAAATGTCATATAAATGGAAATGTGTGAATATCACTAGTTTTGGAGTATGGCTTCTTCCACTCAACATAACGCCATCGAGAGTCTCCCATGTTGTTCTATGTGTCCACAACTTGTTCTTTTTCAGTGCTCAGTAGTATTCCCTTGCATGTTTTCCTCCGTTCACTGATTAAAGAACATTCAGGTTGTTCCCAGTTTGGAGTGATTTGCTATAAATATCCATGTACAGATATTTGTGTGAATGTAACTCTTCTTTTCTGTATGATTACTGAGAAGCAGGATTGCTAGGCTGGTCCCTTAATTTCAATCTCTTCTCACTTTTGAGCCTAAGTCGGTTCCACCCCTTGGAGATTTGTGATATTGGACCTGTGTTTTTCCTTTCTTCAGACGAGCAGGCCCTGTCTATCAGCTTTATTTCCATCTCTCCCATCCCACAGACTTCCTCTTCCTGGCTAGGAACTCCCAGCTCAGAATAAAACTGGAGCCCCTTTTAATTAGTCTGACTCTTTTTCTGCTCTGCATTTGCTGCGATCTGGAGTACGGCACCAGTATTGTAGTACCCTCTGCTGGCTGGTTCCCAACGCTGGCTTCACGCCTGTGCTAGGAGGCAAACTGTAGGTGCAGTGGAGACAAGAAAAGGAAATGGGGGCAGGGGAGAGGAGAAGCTGTGGGCAACCACCACTGAACCACCATTATGGTGACAGCCTGACAGGGGACTTCATGTATTTGATGCTACACATATAGATAAGTGCTGTAATATTTTTGTGGAGCCTACAATATTGTACTTGTCTCCTCAATTGTAGGCAAAGACGGGCTGTGTGGAAAGCTGGACTCAGCCTGGAGCCGCTACCAGATTGCTGTTTTGTGGAGTCTTCCGCATACAGATGACTCAGAGCCAAGTATGGAAGTATCTTG
Organism: Glis glis; assembly: GCA_004027185.1. NCBI lineage: Eukaryota > Metazoa > Chordata > Mammalia > Rodentia > Gliridae > Glis > Glis glis. Next base: position 16,992 of record PVJS01036454.1, read on the forward strand.
GAGGGCCATCTGGTTCTCGCAGGTTCTAAAAGCTTCACCCAGCCTGGGGCGTGGATCCAGTTCCAAAGATACTGAGAGCGCTCTGCGGCGGCTTAACGCGTTCCAGTGACCCGGGCTGGGACTGGCTTTTATAAAAAGCCAAGACTGGGGCTCGGCTGACCCAAGGGAGGCTGTCTTTCAGAGGTCACTGGGGGTCTGACAGATATTTAGTTGATGACAATGTGGTCGTATGGCGGTTTCACCACACACACACACACACACACACACACACACACACACACGATTTTGTATCATCAGGAAACGTGTGTGAATTTGTTTGGGTGTCTGGAACAGTCTGGGAGGTGGGCTGCACCAGCATGCCAGGCAGTGAGGTCCAGCACGTCATCGTCACGATGTGTCATTTTTAATTCGTGGAGACAATGCTGCCAACCCTCGGTCTGGATAACGGTGCCAATGAGTTTGCCATTCACGCCGCTCGCTGGCGGCTGGCATTTCCCATGGAAGGTATGCTGCGGCTTCTGTGGTCCAGGGACAAGAGGTATTCCCCCTTTGGAAGGCTCTTGGCTTGACTAGGGACAGAGGCCTGCTATCGCTGCCTCAGCTTTGGGCTCTGACCAAGTTCAGACAGAGGAGTGAAGGGGGCACTGGGCATTGGGGGACAGAGGTCAAAGACAGCGCCTCGCGAGCAAAATGGTGCCCCTTAATTTCCCTTCATTTCCGTGGGCTTGGGCTGTCTCATCTGAAGGGGTGTGTGTGGAGGGGAATATGCTTTCCCTAGCTTATGCACACAAAACCTACATATTTTAAATATTCTCTCTTATGATATATATCCTATATTATGACATTGTAGTTTCTCACATTTTAGAATCTAAGGTCACCAAATGCAAGGGCTGTATCATTGATGGATACCCCCAATCTATCACATCATTAAGCATAAAAAGAGACATAAAATGGAGTTTATTAAATAATGCTCTCAATAAAGGTGTGGCTTTTTTTCTTTTTTTTTTTGCGGTACCGGGTATTGAACCCAGGGGCGTTCTACCTCCGAGCTACACCCCTGGCCCTATTTTTTATACTTTATTTTGAAACTGGGTCTCACGAAGTTGCGGAGGGCCTCACTAAGTAGCTGAGGCTGGCCATGAACCTGGATCCTCTAGTCTCAGCCTCCCAAGTACTAGGATTACAAGCGTGTGCCACCACGCCCGACTAGGTTTGGCTTTTTTTTTTAAGAGCATGACTATGTTGGGTGATGTATTCGAGTGTTGGGGTCCTGGGCTGATTATTTGGTCTTTGCTCGGGTAACTTGTCTCTTCTCCGTTCCCTCTCAGTGGAGACCCTGTTGTCCCACATCTGACTCTTCTCTTTCCAGGACTGTGGCCCTTCAGGGAATCTTCATTACTGAAGAGGAATGGAGATCTGGAGTCTCTCCAAGAAGAATTACAATGGGTAAGTTTTCACCAAGAAAATTTAATATTTGTTTTTAAAACTGAATAAGGATTGAGTACCTCAGTCCTTGTGGCCTTGCTGGAGGGCCTGAAGCACAGCCTCTCAATGGTCAAAAGCAAAGGTTGCCAGAGTGGCAGCTCATGCCAGGAATCCCAGTACTTGGGAGAGTGAGACAGGAGGATCGCAGGTTCAAGGCCAGCCTCAGCAACTTAGTGAGCCCATCGGCAACTTATCAAGACCCTGTTTCAAAATAAAAAATAAAATAGGGTTGGGAGTGTAGCTCAGAGGTAGAACGCCTCTGGGTTCCATCCCTAGTACCACAAAAAAAGAAAGAAAAAAGGGCAAAGGTTGATGACTTATAACAATATTGTATACTGTCTGTCCTTACATGTCTGCTGTACAAAGACGAAAATGGCATTTAAAAATGGCTTCTTTCCATGGAGAAATTAAACACCACAGGTTTCATCAAGCTCTAGTGAGGCTTGTGGCCTCCAAGGGAGACTCCACAGGGCTCTGCTGCTACCAGATTCCTTCAACAAGGTTTCTCCTCTACTCCGCTCAGCACATCGTATGTTTATACTGGATCTTAAGATTTCCTTGTAACGGGTTTCTCTAGGAAGACCCGGGGCACGGGAGACCTAGGCTGGCTTCTGGTGGGCTTGCTGCTGCTGCTGAATATATTACCTGTGTTGTCCTTTAACCTAAGGATCACTGTCTTTTCCATTTCTAAGGGAAAAGTGTGGTCATGTTGAATATATTCACACTGTTATGCCAGCATCGCCACCATCCATCCAGAGAACCTGGATGTCCAGCGAAGCTGGAGCTCTGTAGCTATTAAACCGTAATTCCCCTTCCCCATTGTTCTACGCTCCATCCTGTGAGCTGGAGCCACTCTGTGTACCTTATATGAGTGGACTCATACAGTATTGGTTTTGTGATGCCTTTTGTCACTCAGCATAATGTCCTCCAGGTCCATCCATACTGTAGCACAGGTCAGAATTTCCTTCCTCCTCCTCCTCTTCTTCTCTTTCTTCTCCCTCTTCTCCTCCTCCTCTTCTTCTTTCTTCTTCCCCTCCTCCTCCTCTCCTCCTCCTCCTCCTCCTCCTCCTTTTCCTTCTTCTTCTTTTTGTTCGTATATATGTAGTATTGGGGGGTTGAACCCAGAGGCATTACACCTCTGAGCTATACCCCCAGCTTTTTAAACTTTTTAAAAAAATTTTTGTTCTAAAAGTGTCTTGCTAGGTTGGTAAGGCCCTAGCTAAGTTGCTGAGTCTGACTTCGAACCTGAAATGCTCCTGTCTCAGCCTCCCAAGTACTAGGATTACAGATGTGTGCCACTACACCTGGCTTTCTTTGTTTTTTAAGACTGCATAATATTCCACTGTATGGACATATCACATTTTATTTATTCATTCATCCATGCATGAATACTTTTAGCTATAATATGAATAGCTTTCAGCTATTAAAAATAATACTGCAATGAACAAGAGTGTGCAAGTGTTTCTTTGAGTCCCTGCTTTTGGTTCTTTTGGAAGTGGAATGGAGGGATCAGAGTAGTAATTGAGGAATCAAATAGCAATTGCATTTTTAATTTGTTGAGGCTCCACTACTGTTTTCCATAGAGGTTGTTCCACAAAAAAATTCCAATTCTTCCGCATCCTCATGAATACTTCTTCTTTTCTTTTTTTTTTTTTTTTGCGGTACCGGGGACTGAACCCAGGGGCGTTCTGCCTCTGTGCTACACCCCGGCCCTATTTTTTATACTTTATTTTGAAACCGGGTCTCACGAAGTTGTGGAGGGCCTCACTAAGGAGAGAGAGAGAGAGACAGGGAGAGAGAGGGCGAGAGTGCTGAGGCTGGCCCCGAACCCGGATCCTCCGGTCTCCGCCTCCCAAAGTACTGGGATTACAAGCGTGCACCACCACGCCCGGCATGAACACTTCTTATTTTCTGTTTCTTCTTAAATAGTAGATATTCTAATGGAGTAGATGATGACATCTGATTATGTTTTTTTTTTTTTTTTT
>PVJS01036455.1:0-20451 GCA_004027185.1 Glis glis
GGGAGGGAGGGAGAGAGAGAGAGAGAGAGAGAGAGAGAGAGAGAGATTGCGCGCGCATGCGCGCTGAGGTTGGCCGCAAACCCGGATCCTCCGGTCTCCGCCTCCCAAAGTACTGGGATTACAAGTGTGCGCCACCACGCCCGGCTAAAAATAAATTTTAAAAAATCTATTAACAAAGACCAGGCGTGGTGGCGCACACTTGTAATCCTAGTACTTGGGAGACTGAGACAGGAGGATCGCAGGTTCGCGGAGAGCCTCAGCTACTTAGTGAGGCCCTCTGCAACTTAGTGAGACCCTATTTCAAAATAAAGAATAAAAAATAGGACTGGGGGTGTAGCCCAGAGGTAGAATGCCCCTGCGTTCAATCCCCCATACCGCAAAAAAAAAAAAAAATCTATTAACAAAGAACTAATTCCATTTTCCTTTCCCTGAGCAAAAGTTTAAACTGGGAGGAAATACAAAATAATTGAAAGGACTAAATCTTTACCATTTTTTTCCTTTCAAACTATAAAGGATGAGGTACAAGCTATGGGTATTGTGATGCTGAGGATTGAACCCAAGGGCATTCTACCTCCAAGCTACATCCCCAGCCTGACTTTTTTTTTTTTTTCTGTTTTTGTGGTACTGGGCATTGAACTCAGGGGCATTCTATCTCCAAGCTATATCCCAACCCTATTTTATTCCTTATTTTGAAACAGGTTCTCACTAAGTTGTGGAGGTCCTCACAAGTTGCTGAGGTTGGCCACGAACCTGTGATCCTCCTGTCTCAGCCTCCCAAGTACTAGGATTACAAGCGTGTACCACCATGCCCAGCTTTTTTTTTTGCGGTACCAGGGATTGAACCCAGGGACATTCTACCTCTGAGCTACACCCCCGGCCCTATTTTTTATACTTTATTTTGAAACCGGGTCTTGCCAAGTTGTGGAGGGCCTCATTAAGTAGCTGAGGCTGGACGCGAACCCGGATCCTCCGGTCTCAGCCTCCTAAGTACTGGGATTACAAGCGTGCGCCACCACGCCCGGCCTGCTTTTTTTTTTTTTTTAATTTTTGAAAGAGTTTTAATACTTTGCCAGGGCCTCACTATGTTGCTGAGGCTGGCCACAAACCCGCAATTCCCCTGTATCAACCTCCCAAGTACCCCTGCAATTCCCCTGTATCAACCTCCCAAGTACCCCAGCCCTATTTTTATTTTTTATTTGGAAACAAGGTCTCACTAAATTGCTGAAAACCTTGCTAAACTGCTGAGGCTAGCTGGGCATGGCGGTGCACACCAGTAATCCCAGTACTTGAGAGGCTGAGATAGGAAGATCATAGTTTGAGGCTAGCCTCAGCAACTTAGTGGGGTCCTCAGCAATTTAGGGAAACCCTATTTGAAAATAAAAACTAAAATAGGGGTGGGGGTATAGCTCAGAGGTAGACTGCCCCTGGGTTCAATCGCCAGTACTACACACCAAAAAAAAAAAAAAAAAAATCTTAAACTGGCTTTGAACCTGCTATCCTATCTCAGCCTCCTGAGTACTAGGATTACAGGCATACGCCACCAGACCTGGTTCAGCTACGGTAGTTTTTTTAAGTTACCAAATGAGAATGTATGTGACAAAAAAGTTTATAAACAAAAATTTACATCATAAATTCCTTATCTACTATCAAAAGCAAAAGTAATATGAAGTATTACAACAAATAATCCATTTTTCTTAAAATTCTACTTTTATTTTGCCCTCCTATAAATATTAATATGAAAATCTAAAAGGAGGTAATACGGAGTATAAACTAATGGAAAAACCCAGCATGAGCAACAAAGAAACAGATGCCCTAGAAGTAATCACTTTACAAGAAATAAGCACACTCAGTGCCTAGATCCTGGTTTTTAAATACCATTTTCCAATAAAAGGAACAGGTGAACCTTGGAGAAGAGGTTGAAAAGGACCAGGGCAGGGAAAATGTAAGAGCCTAGAGCATCTTATAATGCCAATGAGGAAGCAAAAAAGCACTAAAAATCAGATGGGAAGTGTTTAAAGAGTACGGAAGTGTTTAAAGAGTATGGAAAGTTGTGAAAAAAGAGTACCTGAAAGAGCTCCCATTGTCCAAAGCTGGAAACAATTTGACAAACCAAGTAATTGATAGGACTGGACAGCCCACAGAATAAAAAACATCTCCACTGAGTACAAACTGATAGAAAAGGAGGAAAGAAGGAAAGGAAGAAGACAGCTATTCCTCACAGAAAAATCCCCATTAAGAAATGTAGAGGGATAAAGAAAATAGAAAATAACCATTAGTAATATTTTACAAATAATTACAGCAGGAAAGATCCCCTCATAGATGCTCAACTCAGTGGATGAACTCTTGAAAAGAAACAGAGTATTTGCAGTATCAAAGTGTATCCACCAAAATAATATTGTTTAATTATGAAAGGGAATACAGTTACCCCATAGTGGAGAAATCCAACACATCAGCTGAACTGAGTAACCAAAGCTAACATTACCACCAATAAGACATGTTGATATTATAGTATATCCCTCCTGACATGATTCATTTTTTCAAAAAGACATCAGGCTTCTACACTATTCTTTCCAGAAAAAAAAAAGTATAACCTCAATCTAATTGTGAGAAATCTCCAGGGAAGCCGAATGGAAAGACATTCTCCAAAATAATTAACCAGTACCCTTCAAAAGTCTCAAGGTCAAAGCAGGAATTGTAACACATCAGAAGAGAATGAAAAGACTTGACAACTAAATATTACATGGAATCCTAGATTGGATCTGAAATGGAAAAGGGACATTAGTGGAAAAACAAACACTAATCTATAGTTTAGCTAACAGTATTATATCAATGTTACTTTCTTACTTTTGAAAATTTATACTATAGTTAGTTAACATTCAGGGAAGCTGGGTGAAAGGTATATATGAAAACTCTACTATTTCTGAAACTTTTCTGTAAGTCTAAAATTATTTCAAAAAAAAAGTTTTTTTAAACTTTAAGCTATTTAAAAATTTTAAATTATATATGCAATTTATAATAGGAATCTTTAATAAAAAACAACAAGAATGTGGTTCAACTATTATAAAGATTCAATCTTGTGAAAACCAAAGAAAAAGGAACAATTTTGGAACTTAACCACAAATGAAGGCGGATGGAAAATTCTTCTCAACAAGAATGCTGGCTCTGTTTGGACATTTCCTGTTCTGTATGCTAAACACATCCCCTGAAGAACGCGCCACACATTGACCACTAGCTTTACATACCAAACTCTGCTAACAAGAGCGTCTCACAGCAGTTCTACTCAAGTATTTCAAGTCATATGGTTTTAAAAGAACTCTCAAATTTTCCTAAGTAGTTACCAATCCAATTGCTTGTTAGTTTGTTAAAACTATTCCCCTTAGTTCTAAAATTCACATTCTACTAACAAACAACAGCCCTGGATATCCCTCAAAGGAAAGAACAATACTTTTTTTTTGGAGTATGTACACATATGTATGTATACAAATATATTACCCCATCCATATAATTTTCATGCTGTTTTCTATGTCTTGGTTGGTTATTCACTGCAGCATTTTTTTTTATAATAGCAAACAGGAAAACTAAGGTGGTTCCAGCAGTGAAGATTTGAACTGTAGTTGGGAATACATAATTCCTTACCCCCATCCCATCTTCTAGGATTCTAAAGTATGAATTATCTTTCTTCACTCTTATCTTCAATTTCTCCTGCTATCAAATTCTTCTAAGCACACAAAACAACCTAGTCGCTCCTATTCTTTTTTTTTTTTTCCTTTTGGTACTGGGGATTGAACCCAGGGGCACTCTACCTCTGAGGTACACCCCAGCCCTTTTTATTTTGAAAAACGGTTTCACTATGTTGCTGAGGCTGGCCTCGAACCTGCAATCCTCCTGTCTCAACCTCCCAAGAACTGGGATTACAGGACTGCACCATCATGCCTGGCTAGTCATTCCCATTCTAAGAGTACTTTCCCCTCTGCCCTGCCAACCTCCACCTCTATCTCAAGTTAGCCTTATTCTCTCCTCCCCCTCAATCACCTTCCTTGAGTAGGCTATATTTGCTATTTCAAACCTATCCCTACAGATTTATAAATTCAGCCCTCATTCTGATTGACTTCTCTACACCAGCTGACCCTGCTGACAGCTACTTCCATTACAAACACTCTTTCATCCCTTGACTGTTAGGTCTTTTATGGTCTCTTCTCTGCCACTACAACCCCTACCAATGCCCTTCTCCTCCTGTGCATCCTTTCTTCTCCATTCTAGCTCCCTCATACACACACACATATGCTGCCTTCCTCACCTGCTCTCAGGCTCTGGCATCCTATGCCTGGCAGCTCTCCTTCAGTAGGTCCTCATCATTCAGTGCAGAACCTGACACCCTCCAAGCCAGGCTGCCTCTCTGCAGGGGTGTCCTTTATCCTGCTGAGACCCTGACTATCCCAGGCTATCCTCACATGGAAACCCTCCTAACCCTGTTTGGGTTATGATAGCCTACTCCACCCCTGCCCCACCCTATAAACACCAACACTGCTCTGCTCTATAACTAGTGGCTCTAGGACTGAATTGTGCAGAAAGGAAAGAGGAAGGGAAGATAAACCAGAACTATATCATTAGAGCATTATAGTGAGTCTTGTTTTTATCTTTATTTTATTTATTCATTTATTGTGTGTGTGTGTGTGTGTGTGTGTGTGTGTGCGTGCATGTTACTGAGAATTGAACCCAAAGGCATTCTACCTTCGAGCTACATACCCCAGCCCGATTTTATTTATTTGGAAACAGGGTCCCACTAGATTTTATGAGAGTCTCACTACTTGCTGAAGCTGTCCTTGAACCTGCGATCCTCCTGTCTCAGCCTCCCAAATACTGGGATTACAAGCGTGCACCACCATGCCCGGCTCTATAGTGAGTCTTAATATCGGCCACAGCAAGTTCCTGTACTAGTTTAGGATTGTTTCGGTTATACTAGGTCTTTTGTTTTCTAATTCCTTCTCTTTTTTTTTTTTTGCAGCTTGTTCATGAATATAATTCAGTTAAATAAAATGTCTCACCTCATCATTTGTGCCTATTCCCACCCTTAGCATTGTGTGTGTGTGTGTGTGTGCGTGTGTGTGGTACTGGGGAATTATCCCAGGGGCAATGTATCTCTGAGCTACACCTCCAGCCCTATTTTTTTTTTTTTTTGAAACAGAGTCTCACTAAGTTGCTGAGGCTGGCTGTGAACCTGTGATCCTTCTGTCTCAGCCTCCCGAGTACTGGGATTACGAGTATGCACCACTATGCTGGGTTTCCTTACCACTTTTATAACATTTTTTAAGTTGGTGAGACTTGTCTCAAACCTGGGATCCTCCTATCTAAGCCTCCCAAGTATTGGGATTATAGACATATAATCCCACTACACCTGAATTTATAACACATTTTTAAAAATACTTTCATTGGTGCATTATAGTCTCACATCATAATGTAGTTCAGTGACAGTGACATACATGCACACAGCACTTGGTGAGCTTTCCCCAGCTCCCTGCCCACTCCCCCCTTCCCCATACAAGATATAGAGATTGGCACTGGTGTTCTCACATATGTATATAATGTCAATTATAACACATTTTTTTATGTCTTTAATAAAAAGAACAGCTTTGGTCTTTGGTTTCTTTTTACCAATTCCACCAAAAGTCCCCTAGTAAGAAACTTCCATTAACAATGCAATATAAAACTCCTCTGTTTTCTGCCTTGAATTGATCTCTAAATTTGATTTGAGAATCATCATCGACAGGGTGCCAGATGAGGATTCATGTAAGCTGATATTTACATTGGACTTGAAAGAGAGTATTTCTCCTGTGGTAATCGAAGCAGGTAAAATCTACATGTGGGGATACTAGGAAGAAAAGCAATTGGATGCAGTCTGGAGCTCAGGGAGATGACATTTATAGACAAGGAAAGTTGCTTTCTCAGGTTAAGAGAAGGGCTGAGTTTTTTGGGAGACTGAGACAGGATTACAGGATCAAGGTCAGCTTCAGCAACTTAGTGAGACCCTGTTTCAAAGTTAAAAAAAATAAAATAGGGCAGGGGTGTAGCTCAGAGGTAGAACATCCCTGGGTTCAATTCCTAGCATGACAAAATGAGACACACACACACACACACACACACACACACACAGTGTTTTATGTCCTGGGTACTCCAACATTTAGAGGACTAACAGGAGCTGTGGCACCAGCAGGGGACAGGGATCAGCAAAAAAGAAGAGTGAGAGCATGGGACTGGGTATTCTGGAAGTAAATTGGAGGAGGCATTTAAAGAAGTTGCATGTATTCACATGTGTCAAATGCCACTAAAAGGCAAGGTGAGGACTAGGAATTCCCCACTAGATTTAGAAAGAAGGATGTTTTTGGCAAACTTGATAAAAGGCATGTTGGTGCAGGAAGTAGGACTAAAAAATCTGAGGAACAGGACCAAGAGAAATAGACCACTCCTCAAACATGCTCAAGTATGTCTCCACCTCAAGGCCTTTACAATGCTATCTTTCTTTTTTTTTTTTTTTTTGCGGTACCAGGGATTGAACCCAGGGGCATTCTACCTCCGTGCTAAACCCCCAGCCCTATTTTTTATACTTTATTTTGAAACCGGGTCTCACGAAGTTGCGGAAGGCCTCACTAAGGAGAGAGAGAGAGAGAGAGAGAGAGACAGGGAGAGGGAGAGAGAGAGAGAGCGAGCTGAGGCTGGCTGCGAACCCGGATCCTCCGGTCTCCGCCTCCCAAAGTACTGGGATTACAAGCGTGCGCCACCACGCCGGGCTCAATGCTATCTTCTTCACACACTTACTCCTCCATACCTTACCTTGCTTTCTTCATTTCTTCTTCTTTTGTGTGTGTGTGTGTGTGTGTTTTTACTGGGGATTGAACCCAGGGGCATTCTACCTCCGAGCTCTACTCCCAGCCCATTTTATTTTTTATTTTGAAACAGGGTCTTGCTAGGCTATTGAGAGTCTCACTAGGTTGCTGAGGCTGGTCTTGAACCTGAGATCCTCCTGTCTCAGCCTCTCAAGTACTGGGATTACAGGCATGTGCCATAGCGCCCAACTCACTTTGATTTCTTAATAGCACTTAATAATACTTGCAATACTATTATTTCATTTGTTTATTTGTTTGTTGAACTCTGCAAGAATGTGATAAATCAAGAAATATGTACAAATACTTTTTTAAGAACTTGCCAGGCGTGGTGACACATGCTTGTAACCCCAGCACTTGGGAGGCTGAGACAGGAAGATCGCAGGTTCACAGCCAACCTCAGCTACTTAGTGAGGCCCTCCACAATTTTGTGAGACCCTGTTTCAAAATAAAGAATAAAAAATAGGGCTAGGGGTGTAGTTCGGAGGTAGAATGCCCCCTGGGTTCAATCCCCAGTACCGCAAAAAAAAAAAAAAAAAAAAGAAAGGACTGGGGTGGAGGTAGAATGCCCCTGGGTTCAATCCCCAGTACTGCAAACAAAACAAAACAAAAAAATTTGTACATTTTTCCTGGGTGCTAGAAAAATACACTGAATTCCTAGAAAATATACTGAATTATTCATAACTTCCCTGACCACACGGCTCTCACAATGGAAAATTTTCAATATAGCACCAAAGAAGGTCCATAATTTATAATCACTGGCAAACCTCCTTCACCGCTATTTTTTTCTACCACAAAGTTTTTGGGTTTTTTTGTTTTTGGTACTGGTAATTGAGCTCAGGGGTGTTCTACCTCTGAGCTACACCCCCACCCCTATTTTATTTTTATTTTGAAACACGGTCTCACTACGTTGCTGGGGGCCTCACTAAGTTGCTGAGGCTGGTTTGAAATCTGTGATACTTCTGTCTCAGCCTCCCAAGTACTGTCATTACAGGCGTGCACCACTGTACCTGGCTCAAAGTTTTCTATTATTCTGTTCTCTGTTCCCTTGGTTATAACCCATTACATGTTTTCTCACAGAACATTAAACTTGCAGAAAAAGTGTTAGTAAAATTAATGTTAATTATAATTTTCTCCTTCCCCAAACTAGGCCATCCCCAAAGTTCTCAGAAGAAAGAGAGTTGTAGTATACTTTAGAGATAAGTCTCTAGTCCAATTTCTGTCTCACATGGACACCGGGATGAGAGAGTTGGTGACATGCCTGTGACAGAGTCCATAAGTGGACTCAATCACTGACTCCAAGCCCTTGGTAAAGTCAGAGAAAAACTTTTGATTAACTACAAGAGCTTAGGTGAATAATAAAATAGGTCCTAATTAGTAGGCACACTTTACAAACAGGAAGGTCATAAAAACTATGTTTAAGTCCATATTAATCATCTCTTAATCGGTTTATAACTTGCCAGTAAAGTTCTGTCACAGCATGTCATTGGATTAAATAAGAGAATTATAATAATCATCTCTTAGAGTACACTTGTGGATAGTAATTAAAATATAGTTACTGCATGACATTTTTATGTACTAAAAGTATCCTTCCTACTTAATTTTGTTTTGGGAAAGGGGACACAGCCAGTAGGCAATTGAGAGATGGGTGTTTTAGATCTTCTAAACCTACAGGCAGGCTAAAAAAAGCAAGTGTAGCTGTAGGAGTAAAGAATGAAAGTGTCTCCTAGTGGCATCACTGTGCAGTAATACTGAATATAATTGGTTTTTAACAAATTGAGCAAGAAAGAGGAAAAGTGGGGTAAACCTCACAGTTAAAAATATTTTTTAGTGGGAGAAAAGCTATCAAATATTTAGTGAGTGCTTATTGTTTTGAGCACATTTCAAAGGTCAAAAGGATGATTTTGAGCCAGGCTCATTGGCAAATGTCTGTAATCCCGGTACTTGGGAAGCTGAGACAAGAGGACCGCAGGTTTGAGGCCAGCCTCAGCAACACAGCAAGACTCCGCAACCTAGTGAGACCCTGTTTCAAAACAAAAAATAAAAAAGGCTGGGGGTAGCTCAGAGGTAAAATGCCCCTGGATTTAATCCCCAGTACCACAAAACAAACAAACAAACAAACAAAAAAAAGAATGATTCTGAATGTCTCTACTACCATCTGGAGCTGAAAGACTATATTATCCCAAAAGATTCTTTCTAACATCTTATATAAATAATTCAGTAATTCATTCAAAAAACATGTTCTAGACGGGTGTGGTGGCACACACTTGTAATCCCAGTACTTGGGAGGCTGAGACAGGAGGATCCCAGGTTCCTGACCAGTCTCAGCTACTTAGTGAGGCCCTCCGCAACTTAGTGAGACCCTGTTTCAAAATAAAAAATATAAAGGACCAGGGGTGTAGCTCAGAGGTAGGATACCCCTGGGTTCAATCCCCAGTACCACCAAAAAAAAAAAAAAAAAAAAAAAAAAAAAACATGTTCTGAGTGCCCACAATGTGCTAAACACTTTTCTAAGTGCTAGAGATATACCGGTAAATATACTCCCTGGAATTTATGTTCTCATTAGAGAGAAATAAGGTAAATAATGCCCAGGTGGTGCATGCCTGTCATCCCACCTAGTCCAGAGGCTGAGGCAGGAGGATCTCAGGCTCAAGGCCAAACCTGGGCAACTTAATGAGACCCTATCTCAAAATAAAAAGGGCTGGGGAATGTGTCTCAGTGGTAGAGTACTTGCATAGCATGTTCGAGGTCCTGGGTTTAATCCCCAGTACCGCAAAACAAACAGAAAACCCCATAAGATAGGAGGTAAATGACAGTATTTTAGAAGATAGGAAGTGCAATCTTTAAGTACTTAGACCATGATAATGATTATGAAGAAAAAGCATAAAAGGATATAGATACAAGTAACTCACTTGTATATAAGCCAATAGCCTATTTGTTTTATAGTAGACTGTATAATGTAACAAGGCTTTTTATAATCAATATCCCCTTTATAAATATTCTGATTTATAAGGAATAGAACATAACTTTTTTTAGCCGGGCGTGGTGGTGCATGCTTGTAATCCCAGTACTTGGGAGGCTGAGACCGGAGGATCCGGGTTCACAGCCAGCCTCAGCTACTCAGTGAGGACCTCCGCAACTTCATGAGACCCAGTTTCAAAATAAAGTATAAAAAAATAGGGCCGGGGGTGTAGCCCAGAGGTAGAATGCCCCTGGGTTCAATCCCCAGTTCCACAAAAAAAAAAAAAAAAAAAGAAGAAAAGAACATAACTTTTTTTTAAAAAATGGAGTTGTTTTGTTTCTTTGTGTTTTGTGTTTATGTGTACCCACATGGGTGCATTTGTGGTACTGAGGATTAAACCCAGGGGAATTCAAGCTCTGAGCTACACCCCCAGACCTATTTTTTTTTTATTTTGAGACAGGGTCTTGTTAGGTTGTGAAGGCCTCATTAAGTTGCTGGGGCTGGCCTCAAACCTGCGATCCTCCTGTCTTAGCCTCCCAAGTATTACAGGAATGCACCGCTGCCCTGGTGTTTTGTTTTTCCTTTTTTGAGACAGTATTACACTATGCTGTCCAGGCTGGTCTAAATCTCCTGGGCTCAAGTCTTCCAACTAGCTGGAACTATAGGTGCATACCACCACGCCCAACTACAATGCATTTTGTGCTTCACATCATGAAGTGGTTTTGAAGGAACAGTGTTTTTTTTTTTTCGGTACTGGGGATTGAACCCAGGGGCATTCTACCTCTGAGCTACACCCCCAGCCCATTTTTTATTCTTTATTTTGAAACAGGGTCTCACTAAGTTGCAGAGGGCCTCACTAAGTAGCTGAGGCTGGCTTCGAACCTGCAATCCTCCTGTCTCAGCCTCCCAAGTACTAGGATTACAAGCGTGTGCCAGCACACCCAGCTTATGTTTGTTTTTACATATTTTGTATGTGTGTGTGTGTGGTGTTAAGGATTGTGCATGCCTGGTAAGTGCTCTATCATTGAGTTATATCACCAGTCCTTTTTTATTATTTGAGGTAAAACCCTACTAAATTGTGTAGTTTCTACCAGTGTATCAAAGATTATAGGTAACTGATTTTCAATTCTAAAACACATAATTATATAAATATGTTATATATTTATATAATGATTTATATAATGTATATATAAAATGTATATAAATTATTACATTTTATTATGCTTTGGTTATTTTGTACTTCTATTTGGATAAGAAAGTTTATAAAGCATAAGCTGACAACTTTCCAAAGAATAAAGCTTACCTTCAGGCTGGTGTGAGAACGTGGTTGACTTAATTCCTGAAATTTCCATTGCTCTGATCCCGGGGTCTCGCCTCCTTTCTGAGTATCAGGTGTAAGCAATCCATCTCCAGCAGGTAATGGGAAAATCCCCAATGATATAGGGCGTTCTTTTCTATGTGGAAAGGGTAGAAAAAAACAATTTAAGCAACCATTTACTTAAGTAATAGGGCTGGGCAGTCACTGCTTTGGGGTCATCATAGTAATAAAGTCTACCCATCAGATCAGGTAGACTGAAGAGAAAGGACAGAGTTCCTGAAGTTCAAATTAACCCCAAGAAATTAACCAAAAGGAGTGTCAAAAAACTGCTTAGGAAGCCAGGCGTGGTGGCGCACGCTTATAATCCCAGTACTTTGGGAGGCAGAGACCAGAGGATCCGGGTTTGTAGCCAGCCTCAGCTCTCTCTCTCTTTCTCTCCCTGTCTCTCTCTCCCTGTCTCTCTCTCCCTGTCTCTCTCTCTCTCTCTCTCTCTCTCTCTCTCTCTCTCTCTCCTTAGTGAGGCCCTCCACAACTTCGTGAGACCCGGTTTCAAAATAAAGTATAAAAAATAGGGCCGGAGGTGTAGCGTGGAGGTAGAACGCTCCTGGGTTCAATCCCCGGTACCGCAAAAAAAAACAACAACAACAAAAAAAAACTGTTTAGGAAGTCTTGTAAGTTACTGATAAGATCCTTGCCCAGGAAGCAGTCGGTGGTCTGGTCTGGTGTCACACTGAGAAGAGCTGCTGAATCTTTACTCATGCTCAGGTCTGCCACACAACCTCCTCCTGCAGAAGTGAGCCTAACCTGTGCTCCTAGAGTTCCCAAATCCTCACACTTTCCTGCATGTTTACTGAAACTTCAGCATATGCCTTTTCTGCCTAGAGGAAAATGTATACATCATTTGAATCAGGGCTACTGAATAAATGGTAAAAAGAACTCAAATGACTCCCCACCTCCCACCCCAAGCAGGAAAGTTCTATTTTTCTACAGACCACTATATGAGTTCCTTTCAGGCACAGTTCATATGAGAAAACCATTGTTAGTTTTTTCCAAAGAAGGAGCCCAAAAAATTCTATAAAAGAATTGTTGACTTTCCAATGCTCTGTGGGAAATTTCAATGAGCAAAATTGAACTTTTAATAATAGAATTTCAACGAGAAACACATCTTTTGTTGATGTAAAAAGGACCCAAATGAAAGCACTTTTAGAGGCTCCTAACAGGTCATCCCAGGTCATTAATCAAAAAATGTGCAAGTTGGAAAGAAATGAGACACTAAAGGTTTGGTGCCTCTGAGAATTCTTACCTCTACTAGGAAGAAGTTAGGTCAGAACAGAAACAATGAAGTTATAAATAAAATCAGAAAAATTTTCAGTTTGCTAAACAAGTATTTTATTCTGGATGTTCATTTTTATACCAAGAAATTTAACTTACTTTTGAAACTTGCCCTTACTTATTCCTACCAAAAAGGATTAGTAAACTGTCAGAATGCCTTCTTAAAGATCAAGTGAAGCAAGGGGGTTGAGAGATTGCATTTAACAAAGTAGTATGCACAGGAAATAAAATTTCAAAATAGAACTTTCCCCTATCAGAGTTAATTATCGTTTCTTTACACTTGTTAATACTTCTTCCTATTTGATTTAGAAGAACAAATAGAGTAAGCAGCACAAGAAGAGACTAGATTTTGTGTGTGTAGATGTATGTGTGTGTGTGGTACTGGGGATTGAAACCAGGGTGTTCTACCTCTGAGTTACACCCCCAGCCCTATTTTTATTTTTTATTTTGAAACAGGGTCTCGCTAAATTGATGAGGGCTTCCCCAATTTGCTGATGCTGGCCTTGAACCTGCCATCCTCCTGTCTCAGCCTCCCAAGTTATAGCGTGTGCCACCATGCCTGGTTGAGACTAGATTTTAATACAAAATCTAAATTTGTATCTAAAAGTTGCCATAACAATCAAATGACAAAAAGTCAGTTATTCTGAGAGAGACATGGTGGTGCATGCCTGTAATCTGAGTACTTGGGAGGCTGACACAGAAGGAATACAGGTTGGAGGCCAGCCTCAGCCACTTAGCAAGATGCTCTTTTTTGTGTGTGTGTGTGGTACCTGGGATTGAACCCAGGGGCATTTTACCTCCGAGCTACACCCCCATCCCTATTTTTTATTCCTTATTTTGAAACTGGGTCTCATTAAGTCACAGAGGGCCTCACTAAGTAGTTGAAGCTGGCCGCAAACCCGGATCCTCCCATCTCAGCCTCCCAAGTACTGGGATTACAAGCATGCGCCACCACGCCTGGCTAAGATGCTGTTTCTAAATAAAAAATAAAATAGGGCTGGGGGTGTAGCTCGGAGGTAGAATGCCCCTGGATTCAAACCCCCGTACCAGAAAAAAATATTAGTTGACCATTATTTATTTTTTCACATACCTTAATGCCTTATGTAAAAAGTAGCTGAGAATTTTTTTTTTGTGTGTGTGTGGTACTGGGGATTGAACCCAGGGGCATTCTACCTCTGAGTTATAGCCCCTATTTTTTTTATTCTTTATTTTGAGACAGGGTCTCGCTAAGTTGCAGAGGGCCTCACTAAGTAGCTGACACTGGCCATGAACCTGTGATCCTACTGTCTTAGCCTCCCAAGTACTGGGATTATAAGCATGCACCACCACTCCGGCTATGGCTGAGAATTTAATCAGATTGAGTCTAATGACAAGCTCTCTAACTGAAAATGCAATGACAGCTAGGAAGATAATATGACTTCATACGAATCCATCACACTGCTAACAGAAATCAAAATACATTAGAATTATCTTTCTATATGAATTCCAACACATTCATTTTCAAACACATCAAATACTGAAAAAGTTTAAAACTATTGGAGGAAGGAGTCTTCTATGAATCCATTTCTTACTTTCCTACTAAATCTACAATCCAAGATACAAGTAGATATCCCACCTCTTTATTTTACTTTTTATCAATCATTCAGAAACCACTCTATAGAGCCAGGTGTGGTGGCACACGCTTGTAATCCCAGTACTTGGGAGGCTGAGACCGGAGGATCCGGGTTCACGGCCAGCCTCAGCTACTTAGTGAGGCCTCCACAACTTAGTGAGACCCTGTTTCAAAATAAAGAATAAAAAATAGGGCTGGGGGTGTAGCTCGGAGGTAGAATGCCCCTGGTTTTAATCCCCAGTACCGCAAAAAAAAAAAAAAAAAAAAGAATGCCCCTGGGTTCAAGCCCCGGTACAAAAGAAAAGAAAAGAAAAGAAACTGCTCTCTAGGAAGAGGACTTTTCAGAGACTAATAACTATTTGTCAATGATGCTCTGGGTTACACTGTTCCAATTCTGGAAAAATAATATTACTGTATTACTACATATTCCTTTTCTTATTTTATTGATAAACTGCATACGAGTTGAGGGGAGGGGAAAAGGCATGTAACTATGCAAATCCTTTAGAATTCCATTTTCAAAAAGAAATCCCTTAGTCCTGTGCTGTGTTGGTATGCACATTTAGTACTCTATTTATTAAATGCATCAGTAAAACTCACAGAAGAATAGTGGTAATCAAAGAATGGGAAACATGGAAAAATACCACGCAGATTTAACCCCTGGATTGAAACATCTGCTGTCTAGTATTACTAATATGTCTAGTATTATTACTGTCTAATAGAAACACAGCTATCACCAACTATCAGAATCCTTATCATATTCTTTTTTAAAATTGCTTTAGTTCACCAAGTGTGGTGGTGAATGCCTATAATCCTAGTAATTAAAAGGCTGAGACAGGAGGATCACAGGTTCATGGCCAGCCTCAGCAACTTAGCAAGGCCCTCCGCAACTTAGCAAGACCCTGTTTCAAAATTTTAAAAAATGAAAAATGGAGCTGGGAGTATAGCTCAGAGGCAGAATGCCTCTGTGTTCAATCCCCAGTACCCCCCCACACACACAAACTGCTTTAGTTCCATATACTGAGTTGGTTATTTAAATGTTTGATTTTGTATATAAATAATTTTGCAAATGTGTTTTTGAAGTAGTTTTTGGGCTATAATTATACTTATTACAACTAATTGGTAAACTCCTATAGATAAAGGACAGTAAAAAGAAAAAACATTACATCTGTTGAATACTCACCATGGAGCAGGTACTGAGCTATATGATTTATTTACATTATCTCATTTAATCCTTACCAGGAAATAGGGATTATTTTCCCAATTTTCAGAGCATGAAAAGTAATAGACTTCCTTTAGAACTTCCTATTTGGAGTTACCTACTTTTTGACAATTTAATCTTAATTGAATACAGACAATTTATCTATCAATTTATTTATCTGCTATCTGTATTCAACCAAGTCAATAGCAATTTTTGTGACATGCAGCTTTTAAAATTTAATAAAAAGATATGTTATCAATAAAATAGCTGGAGTTTTAACAGTGCTGCTAAAAATGGGATACCTATAGATGACTATAAAATTAATTTACCACATATCTTGCAACTTTAATTAAAAGTAATAATCTCACTTTATTTTTAAAACCACCCAATGAGGTAAGTACCTTCTAAGGAGGAATCTCAGGCACCGAAAGATTAAGCAAACTGCCAAAGGTCCCAGGGCGGCTGGCATGGGGCATGGCCATTCGCACCCAGATAGTTCAATTCCCAAACTTCTCACCCACTACATGGCACTGCCTTCTCAAACACAGCCTAACCCTAACACAGCTCCTTAATATTAGTCTTATTTTAATAGCCTACATTTTCTTGAGTACCAGTGTTTTTAACTGCCTCAAAGCCTAAATATACAGTAACGCATATGCAAATCTTTTGTGTTCTAATACATACACAAGCAGTAAGGTTGTTCCTGATTTTTGTAAATCAGAAAGAAAACAAATTACCAAGCATCTAGTATTAGAGCGCAAAAGAAATATCATTTCTAGGCCTTAAACTAAAATTGAATATGAACTGGTCTTTGAATATGAACTGATCTGTAAATAAAAAAGAACACAGTAGGGAACTAACTACTTTAATTCTTAATTTGCTTAAATCCACAATTAAGATTTTAATATTTTATAGCCATTTAAATAATAAGTAAAAATGATACACTACGAACCTTCATTTAAAACCATTCACAAAGCAGAAATCTGAACAAATCAGATGCTTGGAGTTTGAAGTTACAAAACACAAGAAACCAAAACCTTAAAGCTCTAAGACCTTAAACCTCTAATAAGAAGATGGCTCTTACAGGATACGAGCAGAGTGAACAGCAGTAAAGCTACAGAGATTAATGACTACCCCCACAAACAGGCATGGATATTTGTCACCCAGGACTACAAAGAAAAGAAAGGGCGACATCTGACAAAACAATAGTGAATAGGCTTTGTAAAGCTTTCAACAACTTTGATGTGTAAATAATGGGGGAAATGCATTCCTTGCCCTAAAAAGTTGAAATTCTTTTACTTTCAAATGTTTTTTAAGAAAAAAATATTTAAATTATTGGTTCCCATGAGCTATTATTAATTATAAAATTGATACCTAAATGTTCATCAGTCAAACGATAACTGGTTTGAAATAAAACTATGGCCTGTGTCTAATCATTTGCAAACCCCAGCATAAGAGCTATTTTGCCCGCAAATGTTCAGAAGCTAAACCCAGAGGTTGTATAAACTTGGACCCAGTGCTCTACTCTTTCTTTTCCTTTACTCTTTGAACATTCTGCTTAAAACAAGACCACACTGACCTTGTACTTGTGTATAATAAGTACAACATGAAAGTCATTTTTCATGTCTAGTTTCCAAACACAAAGCAGTATTCCTAAGTGGTGGCCTATAAATTACTATAAATAGGAACAGACATCCTAGCTTCAGGCCATTTTCCATTGTTTCAATCTGTAACAGAAATGGTTATAAAGCAGACCCCAGAAGCTAAAAATTTAAGAAAAACCAGGTAAGCAGGAGCTTCCAAGAGAGACTGGAGTACCTGAGTATCCTTGGCAGGTTCTGCGTCAGAGCTGGCACACCGGTAGAAATAGAAAAGTGCACAAGCAGCAAAACAGAGAGAGATACCAAGATAGCAGAATTAATGACCACCGCCCCGCCAACAAAGCCAAACACAAACAGCAGCATGCATCCAGGACTCATGGCGCTGTGCTGGCATGGTGAAACACCCGAACCAGGAGGCCTACGCGGGGGCCAACGGGGTATCTTTGTAGTGAGGATCTGTCATTCAG
This sequence comes from Glis glis, assembly GCA_004027185.1. Taxonomy (NCBI): domain Eukaryota; kingdom Metazoa; phylum Chordata; class Mammalia; order Rodentia; family Gliridae; genus Glis; species Glis glis. The sequence goes on from PVJS01036455.1 coordinate 17,369, forward strand.
CGGCTGCCACAAAAACAATGCCATCAGCAGCGGCTTTCCACTCCATCCCGCAGCGGCTCCCCAGCGATGACGTCATTCCGCTCTCCCCATCTCCTAACCATAGAGCTGCTTGCTGCTCCTAGCATTTATGCAGCAATCCAGAGCGACAGCCAGCCTATTAACTATTTTCCTCTCCACTAAGAGTCCCAGCTTAGCTCATTGGACACAATGCCTAGGGATCTACATAATTTATTCACACTCCTACATCAAACAGATGGCTAACTAACCCTTTCAAACATTCCTCTCCATAACAAAAAGCCCCAATTATACCAGAGAAATGAAAAATGTTTAGCATTCCCACAAAACAGAAAAAATCAGACCCTGTATAATCTGCCAAGTATTAAAAATAATCAAAATACCTTGATATTCTGATATAATAGCATGGCTCATAATTTACCTTTGTAATAGCGAAGGCTCGTTTCTATTTTTCTACACTATTTTTTTTCTATAGGATTCTAACCACAGTGGAGACCTTTTGAGTCAGTCTAACTATTATTCCAGGATTAAAGAACAACAACAAAACAAAACAAATTAAAAAACAAACAAATCCAGAAACAGATTATTTATTTTGTTTTTTTTTCCTCAAGGCAAAATGTATAACAAAGCTTACCTAATTCTACTATGAGCTGTGGACTCCAGTTGATCACTCCCTGAGAGCTGATGAAGTTTTGTTCTTTCTAAGTGTTCCATATAATTATGGATCATCTATTTTAAGAAAGAAAAAAAACCATAAAATTTAAAACTATACCTGGAATAAAAGCAGTATTATAACAAGTATAACAATTATGTTTTTGATAATTTTATTATTTATTAGGTTACCCAATACCATGTAAAAGAATAAAGAAATGAAATTTTTAATTGTAAAGGAGTAGGTAAATACCTATATTTAAGATGTTAGTCTCCATAAAGTAGCCAATATCTTGCTTATTAGCAAAAGAACTTTTTATATGTGATGATATCAACTGAAATAATATTGACATAAGTAATACAAATTAATATATAGACATTGGGAGGACATGGTAAGAGATCACTGATTAAAAATAATAGATGGCATTTGAGAAACCTATTCACTAAAATGGGAAAAAAGAAATTAATGTGAAACTTGAGAAGAACCCATATCCTTAACATATTAACATGGAAAGGATCAAGTGAGTAGAAGTTCATTCTCAATTTGGTTAAGTAATTTAATAAGATGTTTACTTCTTTTTCTGTAGATTTAGTTGAAAGCTAAAATATTTTCTCCTTTGCTAATTAACTGGCATCATCATTTTTTTTTTTTTTTGCGGTACTGGGGACAACCCAGGCCCATTCTACCTCAGAGCTACACCCCCAGCCCTGTTTTTTATTCTTTATTTTAAAACAGGGTCTCACTAAGTTGCAAAGGGCCTCACTAGTTGAGGCTAGTCACGAACCCAGATCCTCCAGCTTCAGCCTTCCAAGTACGGGGATTACAAGCGTGAGCCACCATGCCCAGCATCATCATTTAATATAATCATTTATCATAGTTACAGATGGAAAAATCAGAACACTTTGATTTTGAGTCTTAGATAAGGAGCCATATGATAGAAAAGCTGAATATAAAAGTGACAACTTGAGCCAGGCATGGTGGCGCACACTTGTAATTCCAGTAACTGGGGAGGCTGAGGCAGAAGGATCATAGGTTCGCAGCCAGCCTCAGCTACTTAGGCCTTCTGCAACTTAGCGAGACCCTGTTTCAAAATAAAGAATACAAAAATAGGGCTAGAGATGTAGCTCAGAGGTCCCCGGTACCACAAAAAAAAAAAAAAAGTGACAACTTCAAGAATATAAAGTACATGACTGTTAAGAAATTGTAAGGTCCCATTTTGATTCTTGATAATCTATACTCTCAATTTAAAGATCCTAAATCTGGAATTTAGACACACAAAATGGCAAGAAATTTCAATCACAAAATAAAAAAGCTTTTTGCTAGAGATGTCAACATAATATAAATAGGAAAAAATGAATTTAAAAATGGGAAATGGTATGTAAGCATTTTAAATGGTGTAAGTATTAAAAGGCAAGAAAGGTTGGTGTCCTTTCTTGGGAGTATCACTTGAATTCACTGTAGCACCAAATAGTTTTGAAGTTATCAAACTTTAGCTGTACTAAAATGGATTTCAATCTCAATATAACTTAAATATGCATTGCAACATATTAAATAACTATTGAAAGAAACAAAATTTTAAACAAAGTTTTTAAATTTACTTTTAAATAGCATGCTTTTAAGCTGGGCATGGTGGTGCATGCCTGTAATCCCAGTACTTGGGAGGCTGAGACAGGAGGATGGCAGGTTCGAGGACAAGTAGTGAGACTCTCATCGACCTAGCGAGACCCTGTTTCCAAACAAAAAATAAAACAGGGCTGAGATGTAGCTCGGAGGTAGAATGCCTCTGGGTTCCATCCCCAGTACCACGAAAAAAAAAAAAAAGAGAGAACCAAAAAAAAAAAAAAGGGCTGGGGGTATAGCTCCAAGGTATAATGCCCCTGAGTTCCATCCCCAGTATCAAAACAAAAACACCACCAAAAAACAACATGCTTTTGGCATGAAAATTCTACTTGGCATGTACAAAAAATAAGAAATAAATTAATTCAACCATGTATGGTAGCACACGCTTGTAATCCCAGTACTTGGGAGGCTGAGACAGGAGGATCACAGGTTTCAGGATAGCCTCACCAATTTAGGGAGACCCTCAGCAACTTACTGAGACCATGTTTCAAAATAAAAAAATAAATAAAAAGGGCTAGGGGTGTAGCACAAAGGTAGAATGCCCCTGGGGGCAATCCCCAGAAAAACACGCATGCACACACACACACACACACACACACACACACACACAAAGTTCATTTTAAGATATTAATTATTATCAAACCGGGCGTGGTGGCGCACGCTTGTAATCCCAGTACTTTGGGAGGCAGAGACCGGAGGATCCGGGTTCGCGGCCAGCCTCAGCTCTCTCTCTCTCTCCCTCTCTCTCTCTCTCTCTCTACCTAGTGAGGCCCTCCGCAACTTCGTGAGACCCGGT
>PVJS01036456.1:0-10401 GCA_004027185.1 Glis glis
TGGCACACGCTTGTAATCCCAGTACTTGGGAGGCTGAGACCAGAGGATCCGGGTTCGCGGCCAGCCTCAGCTACTTAGTGAGGCCTTCCGCAACTTAGTGAGACCCTGTTTCCAAATAAAGAATAAAAAATAGGGCTGGGGGCGTAGCTCAGAGGTAGAATCCCCCTGGGTTCAATCCCCAGTACCGCCAAAAAAAAAAAAAAAAAAGAATAGAGCATAAATCCTTTGTAATAATCCTAAACTGGAAATGCTTCCAACCACCATGACCTGGAGGATGGGAAAGATACATTATATGGTAGAGCCATACAGTGGAATTCTACAGAGCAGTGTAAAGGAACAAATTACAGCAACACTCAGTGCAGGTGAAGCTCACAAATGCGATGTCAAGTGGAAGAAGTTGACGTCAGAACAATGCGTGCAGTATGTTTTCACTTATATAAAGTTGAAAAGGAAGCCGGGCGTGGTGGCGCACGCCTGTAATCCCAGTACTTGGGAGGCTGAGACCGGAGGATCCAGGTTCACGGCCAGCCTCAGCTACTTAGTGAGGCCCTCCGCAGCTTCGTGAGACCCGGTTTCAAAATAAAGAATAAAAAATAGGGCTAGGGGTGTAGCTCAGAGGTAGAATGCCCCTGGGTTCAGTTCCCAGTACCGGAAAAAAAAAGGCTTTGTCAAGCCGGGCATGATGGCTCACGCTTGTAATCCCAATACTTGGGAGGCTGAGACAGGACCAAAAAAAAAAGTTTTAAAGGGATGCATATGTGTGTGATTACACTCTAAAGAGAACAAGGGCATGGTTGTCTTGAAAGTCAGGCGAGTGATTCGTTTGGGGCAGAGAGGAGGACATGAGGGGAGACTCCTGGCAGGAAGTGGCTTTATTCACTTTCTTGACCTGGGTGACCATCACATGAACATTTGCTTTGCTTTTGTGTGTGTGTGTGTGTGTGTGTGTGTGTGCGCGTGCGTGCGCCACTGGGGATTGAACACAGGGGCTCTCTACCTCAGAGCTACGTTCCCAGTCCTTTTTATTTTTATTTTTTATTATTATTATTATTTGGTATTGGAAATTGAACCTAGGGGCATTCTACCTCCAAGCTACACCCCCAGCCCATTCTTTTATATCTCATTTTGAAACAGAGTCTCCCTAAGTTGCTGAGGGTCTCCTTAGGTTGCTGAAGCTGGCCTTGAACCTGGAATCCTCCAGTCTCAGCCTCCCAAGTACTGGGATTACAGACGTGCGCCACCATGCCTGGAATATTTCTTTTCTTTTTTTTTTTTTTTGCGGTACCAGGGATTGAACCCAGGGGCGTTCTACCTCCGAGCTACACCTCCAGCCCTATTTTTTATTCTTTATTTTGAAACCGGGTCTCACGAAGCTGCAGAGGGCCTCACTAAGTAGCTGAGGCTGGCCACGAACCCGGATCCTCTGGTCTCAGCCTCCCAAGTACTGGGATTACAAGTGTGCGCCACCATGCCCGGCTTATTTATTTTCAATTTAGGAAAAAAAGGACAGAAAAGTCCAGAGAACAAAATATCAAAAAACGAAAATGCTTATGTTTTGTGATATGTGCTTCCTACCATTGTCAATAAGACACTGAAGCCTTACAGTTGAGTTGGAGTTGAAGCCTCTCAGGCCCACGTCCCTCTTTTTCCAGAAATAACCGTTGTCATCTGGTGTGGGTTTTTTTCTGGTCCATATTTTTATACTTTTATGACATATATATCTCATTTTAGCAAATCTGAGTTGCCACCCATTGAAAATTGCATACAGATTTCAGAGTTTGCCAGTGTTAAAACAATGCTTATTTAGAATCTATGTAATATGGTAAGGATCTGTAAACAATCTAGAAGTGTTATCGTGTGCATTTTTTATTTTGGGCAGAAATGGCATCTCCATACAAGTCATTCTGCAGCCTGCTTCTTCTCTCATTAGCATATTATTCGGAACACTACCCTTGATGATACACAGAGTTCTAGTTTGCTCTGGTTTTATTGTCTTTGTAGCATGCGTCCCTGTCTGACATGTTCTCGCTGACTTGTTTATTGTCTGTTCCCAGTCCCACCTCACCCCCAGTCAGAATGCCAGGTCTTTGAGGGCCAAGAGCTGTGTATCTCATTTCCTGCCTGTCTCCCATGGGCAGAATTGTCCCTGGCACGCGACACCTGCCAGGTCAATGAGGAGAAAAAGCCAGGCGCGGTGGCGCACACCTGTAATCCTGGTGCTTGGGAAGCTGAGACTAGAGGATCGCAGGTTTGAGGCCAGCCTCAGCAACTTAACGAGACCTTTTTTCAAAATAATTAAAAAAGGGCTGATGGTGTCACTCAGAGGTAGAAGGCAGCTCAGATGGCAGCTCAGATTTGGTACTGAGTTCAATCCCCAGTACCAAAAAAAAAAAAGAACTTAAGGGTTGGAGACTCCTCAGCAGTGAAGGGAGAGTGGATATGACCCAGGAGGGGCGAGAGAAGAGGAGTTGGCCTGGAGAAGTGCTCCCTTTCAGAGTGGGAAGGAGGTAGGAGGCAGGAGAGGACAGTCCCAAGAATCCAGAGGAGGCGAGGACAGGCCCAGGAAGCAGAGGAAGAGGGAATCTGGAGGGACAGGGAGAGCGCTGAGCAGAGCAGTTGAAGAGAGTAAGGTGGGAGGAAGGGGACTTGGATTCGGGGAGGAAGTTTTATGGGCAAGGGCTGGAGAGTGAAGCCAGATGGCAGGGTTAGAGCACAGGACACAAGCATCGGAGAAGCCCAGCCTTAGCAAGGCTGAATAGCGTCACAGTGTTTTAATGAACATTCTGCAAGGTAGAAGCTTGCTAATCTATAAAGAATCAAACCAGCTAGCTGGACATCCTGCCATTGGGAGGCTGAGACAGGAGGATCTTAAGTTTGAAGGACAGCCTCAGCAACTTAGACCTCAGCAACCTGGTGAAACACTGTTTCAAAATAAGATATAAAAAAAGGGCTGGGGTGTAGCTTAGAGGTAGAAGGCCCCTGGGTTCATCTCCAGTACTAAAAACAAACAAACAAAAAGGAAATCAAACCACCTGTAGTTCTAGTACTTGGGAGGCTGAAATAAGAGGATTACAGGTTCTAGACCAGCACACAGTAATTTAGTGAGACTCTGTTTCAAAATAAAAAAATAGGACTGGGGTATAGCTCAGAGGTACGATATCCCTGGGTTACTCACCAGTGCTGAAAAAAAAAACCTAAAAAAACAAAACAAAAGAATCATTCTGATGAAGCTAAGGAGAAGATTCTGTAGCCTGTTGCTAGATGTAGAGGAAGGAGTAAGGTCTGTTTTCCCACATTGTCGACCCTCAGTTCCTTTTTATTTTTATTTAAATAAATTTATTTAAATATTTATTTATTTAAATAAACCTCACTTCTTCTGGAGTCTTCTTGCCCATCCCCACTTCTTTTACCAAATCTGTTTCCCAGCTTTCCTCATACAATTTCCTGTCCTTTCTCCACCAGGCATCGGCCGCTGGACCAACCCCCAGTACCGGCAGTTCATCACCATCTTGGAAGCCACACATCGGAACCAGTCTGCAGAAAACAAGGTGAGAGGCTCTAGGCAAGGTGCCAGACGTGTGCCCGCTCGCAGTGTGCCCCGCTCGCAGCCTCCTCCGCTGCCCCAGAGCCCCAGGCACCTGCTTCTGCCAGGAGGAGGAGGGGCGCTTTGCCACCCACCACACTGGGTCTTTACCTGTGTATTGCTGGGTTCATTCTCCCCTCCATAAATGACCTGTCCTCCCTGCCACTTTTTTTTTTTTTGCGTGTGTGTGTGTGGGGGGGTACTGGAGACTGAGCCTAGAGGCACTTTATCCCTAGCTACATCCCCAGCTCTTTTTTTTTCTTTTTTTTTGTGGTGCTGGGGATTGAACCCAGTGGCATTCTACATCTGAGCTCCACCCTCAGCCCGATTTTTTATTCTTTATTTTATTTTTGCGGTACTGGGGATTGAACCCAGGGGTATTCTAACTTCTGAGCTACACCCCAGCCCTATTTTTTTCTTTTTATTCTTTATTTTGAAACAGGATCTCACTAAGTTGCAGAGGGCCTCATTAAGTAGCTGAGGCTGGCCACGAACCTGGATCCTCCGGTCTCAGCCTCCCAAGTACTGGGATTACAATCATGCGCCACCATGCCCGGCTTTTATTCTTTATTTTGAAACAGGGTCTCACTAAGTTGCAGAGGGCTTCACAAGTTGCTGAGGCTGGCTGTGAACCTGCGATCCTCCTGTCTGTCTCCCAAGTACTGGAATTACAAGCGTGTGCCACCATGCCCTGACCCAGCTCTTTTTATTAAAAAAACAAAAGACAAAGCAAAAACCCAGGGGAGCCAGGCATGGTGGCACATGCCTATAATCCCAGAACTTGGGAGGCAGAGACAGGAGGATTGCAGGTTTCAAGCCAGCCTCAGCAACTTAGCGAAGCTCTCAGCAACAAGACCCTGTTTCCAAATAAAAAATAAAATAAGGCTGGGATATAGCTTGGAGGTAGAATGCCCCTGGGTTCTATCACCAGCACTGCAAAAAAAAAAAAAAAAAGGTGCATTTTTACCTCTAAGCTACACTCCCATCCCCCTTTTATGTATGTATGTATGTATGTATGTATGTATGTATTTTTGTGGTGCTGGGGATTGAACCCAGGGGCATTCTACCTCTGAGCTACACCCCCAGCCCTATTTTATTTTATTTTTTATTTGGAAACAGGATCTCGCTAAGTAGCTGACAGCCTCACTAAGTTGCTGAGGTTGGCTTTGAACCTTCTATCTTCCTGTCTCAGCATCCCAAATACTGAGATTATCGGTGTGCACTACCATGCCCAGCTTTATTTATTTATTTATTTATTTATTTATTTATTTATTTATAGTGGTACTGGGGATTGAACCCAGGAGCATTCTACCTCTCTGAGCTATACACCCAGTCCTTTATTTTTTATTTTTGAAATAGGGTCTCTAAGTTGCGGAGGGCCTTGCTAAGTTGCTGAGGCTGGCTGCGAACCTGCGATCCTCCTGTCTCAGCCTCCCAAGTACTCCCTGCCACATTTATTTATTTATTTATTTATTTATTTATTTATTTATTTAATTTTTTTTTTTGCAGTACTGGGGATTGAACCCAGGGGCATTCTACCTCCGAGCTACACCCCCAGCCCTAATTTTTTTTTATTCTTTATTTTGAAACAGGGTCTCACTAAGTTGCGGAGGGCCTCACTAAGTAGCTGAGGCTGGCCCAGATCCTCCGGTCTCAGCCTCCCAAGTACTGGGATTACAAGTGTGCGCCACCACGCCTGGCCTCCCTGCCACATTTAATGGAATATTCTACTGGAATAATCCTCCCTCTTTCCACCTTCCATCCACAAGAATTGTCTGAATGTAGAAACATCTGTAATGAACTGGACATTGTGGCTCACAGGTTCAAGACCAGCCTCAGCAACTTAGTGAGACCCTCTTTCAAAAAAAATAAAAAGGGTTAGGGGTGTAGCTCAGAGGATAGAACACCCCTAGGTTCAACCCCACCACACCATGCTGATACCAAAAAAAGAAGGAAAGAAAGAAAGAAACAAACATCTGTAATGTTTCTTGGGAGAGTTTTCTGTTACAGCAGCTCGGTTTTATAAATGTTTATTTTTGTCTTATGCATCGACCTCCATGCTAGTTTTGTTTGGGGATGGGACAAGATGGACAGGTATGGCCACTCCTGGGCCTGGGAGCACAGCGTGGCGCCAGAAGGGAGAAAAGCCAGGGTGTTGTGTCCTTGAAGTTGTGCCAGCCCGCGGGTGCTGGAGTGTGATTATCTTTGAGAAGGGCAATGTGGCCTCGTAAAGCTCCTTCCTGTGATGAGGGGTTTCTGGGGTCACACCATCACCGCGTTAATGGTTACTCCACACCACCCTTTATGGAACCATGTGATGACGCTCTGTGCCTGGCTGTTCTGAGGCGTTCTGCATATTGCACTTGCCCTGTCTAATCCTCAGCCACTGCATGAGGGAGCATCATTACCCTCGTTTGTACATCTGAGGAAACAGAGACAAAAAGAGGTTAAAAGGCCCCGCAGAGCCAGAGCGCAAGGAAGTGGCTGGGTCTGGACTGAGAGCAGGTCTGAGCCAAGCCTGGCTGGAACTGGCTTTTCTTCATTTTGTTCTATCATTTACATTTTTGTGCAATTTTTCTTTTGCTCTCTCTTAGTCGAGTTATTTTGGAGAACGTCAAAAAAATTTCTCTGATGGGGAAAATTAAAACACAATCCTCAAAATAGAGTGTGGGAGCTCTGCAGGTGGGGGAGGAACGGTAGAGCCTGGAGCCGCAGCTCCCACCGCCTGTGGAAAGCCTGTGGGCCGGCCAGGCGCAGGGGGTGACCGGAGGCACAGATGGTCCGTGTGGCGGCAGGAGTGGCAGGGAGGGAGGTGACTGAGGCTGGAGCAGCCAGACAGGGCTTCATTCTGGAGGAGACCTGGGTGCACACAGGGCCCACCGTGGGTGCGGCCGCCCTCCTCACTCAACAGTGCGACCATCAGTTTGATCTACCTGGGAATTTTTTTGTGGTACTGGAGATTGAACCCAGGGACATTTTACTTCCGAGTTACACCCCTAGCCCTTTAGGTTGTTATTTTGTTTTGAAACAGGGTCTTGCCAGATTGTTGAGTCTCACTACATTGCTGAGGCTGTCTTCGAACCTGCAATCCTCCTGTCTCAGCCTCCCAAGTACTGGGATTACAAGTGTGCGTCACCACGCCTGGCCTGCTGGGGGATTTCTTTCTTTTTTTTTTTTTGCGGTACCGGGGATTGAACCCAGGGGCATTCTACCTCCGAGCTATACCCCCAGCCCTATTTTTTAATTCTTTTATTTTGAAACAGGTCTCACTAAGTTGCAGAGGGCCTCACTAAGTAGCTGAGGCTGGCCGTGAACCTGGATCCTCTGGTCTCAGCCTCCCAAGTACTGGGATTACAAGCGTGTGCCACCACGCCTGGCTCCTGCTGGGGGATTTCTGAGCCTCTAAGATCGTACCATGTAAAGGACCCAGGTAGGGGAGTGTGACTGGCCAACAAGCCCCTGCTCCCTGGATCAGAAGCACCAGCCAGCTGGGCACAGCGGCACATATCTGTAATCCCAGTAGTTGGGAGGCTGTGACAGGAGGATCGCAGGTTCCAGGCCAGCATTGGCAACTTGGTGAGATAGAGTGCCCCTGGGTTCAAACCCTAGTACCAAAAAAATAAAAAAAGCTCTAGCTGCCCCTCCTGGGGATGGGTCTTAGGTTTTTGCAGAAGCAGAGTTCGGGTTCCTGGTCTGGAAGAGGGCAGACTGGCTACCCCATGCCTGATGGGCACCTGCCTTGGCCGATGGTTCTGGTCACAATAGCACTTTCCATCTGAGAACCAGGGGTGCTGACCTCTGCTCAGTGTCCCATGACGTGTGGGGCCAGGCCCGGGATGACGAGGGTGTTGAGGGCGGGTAGGTGGGCCTCCCCTCAGTTCTAAACTCCCCTCCGCCCCTCCTCTCTGTCCCCCTGCCCCCCACAGAGGCAGCTCGCCCTCTACAACTTCGACTTCAGGAGCTGGCCAGTCGACTTCCACTGGGAAGAACCCAGCAGCCGGTGAGGCCCTGTTGGTCCTTTGGCTCTGTCCCTCCCTCAGAACTGCCTCAGATAATCCCTGCTCTGCCCTGTCCCCCACTTCGGTCCCCTCTCAGGTCCCAGTGCCTGTCTTCCAGTGCCACCTTCTCATTCCTAGACCCCACCATCCTCCGGACCTCAGACGCCCAGCTTGTAGCTCCTGACCCGTCCCCCTGCTTCTCACCCTTCCTCAGGAAGGAGTCCCGAGGGGGCCCCTCGCGCCGGGGGGTGGCCCTGCTCCGCCCAGAGCCCCTGCACCGGGGAGCAGCAGACACCCTCCTCGACCGGGTCAAGAAGCTACCTTGTCAGATCACCAGGTGGGACGCGCCGGGGAGAGAGGCCAGCGGGGCGGAAGGACGGGGCGAGGGGCCTGGGACCAGGCGCCCCACTGTAAAATAGCTGCGACTCGCGGTGCCTCATCCAAGAACATGTTCTGTGTGTACCGTTTGTGGAGAAGTAGTTTCTTCCCACATTTATGTGTGAAGAAAAGAGGCTCAGAGAGTTCAAAGTCTCACAGGTAGCTTATGAAGAAAGGGTGTGTGAACACAGTTCTGTCTGACACAGAAGCTTTTCAACAAGGCTGAGAGGGAGCGGCAGATTGGGGTGGAGAGGAGACACATTCTGTGGGTGGAACAGGCCCCAGGGCACCACTGTGTAATGTCCTGCCCGCACTCTTTGATCCTTCCACCTTGGCCGTAGCCCGCTGTGCCTCAGTTTCTGCATCTGTGAATAGCCTGCCTTATAGGGTGGTTGAGGAGATTGAGGAGGGCAACTTCTCTCTCTCTTTCTTTTTGGTGGTACTGGGGATTGAACCCAGGGACATTCTACCTCTGAGCTACACCCCAGCCCTTTTTATTTTTTGTTTTGAAACAAGGTCTTGCTAGGTTGCTGAGAGTCTTACTACATTGCTGAGGCTGTCCTTGAACCTGCGATCCTCCTGTCTCAGCCTCCCAAGTACTGGAATTACGGGCATATACCACCATGCCCAGCTATTTGGGGACTTTAATAAGTTGTATTTATACATTAACAGAATCATATTTGATAATAATTTTGCTTTTACCTATTGTAATTTTCTTTTTTTTTTTTTTCGGACCGGGGATTGAACCCAGGGGCTTCTACCTCCGAGCTCCACCCCCGGCCCTATTTTTTTATACTTATTTTGAAACCAGGTCTCACGAAGTGGCAGAAGCCTCACTAAGTAGAGAGAGAGAGAGACAGACAGACAGGGAAAGACAGAGAGAGAGCTGAGGCTGGCCGCGAACCCGGATCCTCCGGTCTCTGCCTCCCAAAGTACTGGGATTACAAGCGTTGCGCCACCACGCCCGGCTTACCTATTGTAGATAGGAAGTATTATTTCATAAAACTCTCAGAATTATATGTGGATGGTCCCCAATTTACCATGGTTTGACTTATGATTTTTGTGATACTGGGGGTTGAACCTGGGGGCATTCTTCCTCTGAGCTACGCCCCAAACCTTTTTATTTTATTTAATTAATTAATTTATTTATTTTTTTTGTGGTACTGGGGATTGAACCCAGGGGCATTCTACCTCCGAGCTACACCCCAGTCCTATTTTTTATTCTTTATTTTGAAACAGGGTTTCACTAAGTTGCAGAGGGCCTCCCTAAGTAGCTGACGCTAGCCCCAAACCTGCGATCCTCCTGTCTCAGCCTCCCAAGTACTGGGATTACAAGCATGCGGCACCATGCCCGGTTTATTTTTTATTTTAAAATAGGATTTTGCAGCCGGGCATGGTAGCGCACACTTGTAATCCCAGTACTTGGGAAGCTGTGACAGGAGGATCCGTGTTCACAGCCAGCCTCAGCTACTTAGTGAGGCCCTCCACAACTTAGTGAGACCCTGTTTCAAAAATAAAGAATAAAAAATCGGGCTGGGGGTGTAGCTCGGAGGTAGAATGCCCCAAGGTTCAATCCCCAGTACCGAAAAAACAAAACAACCCACCCCAGGATTTTGCTAAGTTACTGTGCACTGGCCTCGAACCTGTGATCCTCTTGTCTCAACTTCCCAATCACTGAGATTACAGTCTTGCGCCAACACACCCAGCTCCTGGCTTAATGAATTTTTCACTTTACAGTGGTGCAGAAGCAAGAGGCATGCAGTTGAAATTATACTTCAAATTTTGTGGGGGAGTTTTGTTTTATTTTGTTTTTTTTTGAGACAGGTTCTTGCTATTTTCCCATGCTGGCCCCAAACTCCTGGGTTCAAGTGTCCCTTCTGCCTCAGCCTCCCAAGTAGCTGGGACTACAGGGTACACACCCCCACGCCTGACTGTACTTCAAATTTGGGAACTTTTCCTGGGCTAGTGCTGTGCAGCATGGTGCTCTCTTGAGATTCTGGGCAGCAGCAGGAAGTCACAGCTCCCAGTCAGCTGTGCGGTTACAAGTGTAAACAGCTGGTGCTCTACAGTGTATGTGTGGCTAAGCTATGATGTTTGGTAGGTTAGGTGTATTAAATGCATTTCCAGCCTAATATATTTTTGACTTTACAATGGCTTTATCCGGATGTAACCCCTTGTAAGTTGAGGAGCAACTGTATATATATATACACACACACATATACATACATATATATATATATGTATGTATATATATGTATGTATATATGCAACTGTGTGTGTGTGTGTGTGTGTGTGTGTGTGTGTGTGTAGTGGGCCACAATACTGTATCTTACAATGCTTGCAGTAAAAAAAAGTTTGGCTGGGTATGGTGGTGCATGCCTATAATCTCAGTATGTAGAAGGCTGAGACAGGAGGATTGTAGGTTCCAGGCCAGCAAAACCT
>PVJS01036456.1:10501-20550 GCA_004027185.1 Glis glis
TTTTTTTGTTTTTTTTTTTTTTTTTTTTTTTTTGCGGTACCGGGGATTGAACGCAGAGGCGTTCTACCTCCGTGCTACGCCCCCGGCCCTATTTTTTATGCTTTATTTTGAAACCGGGTCTCACGAGGTTGCAGAGGGCCTAAAGAGAGAGAGACAGGGAGAGAGAGAGAGAGAGAGACAGAGCTGATCCTCCGGTCTCCGCCTCCCAAAGTACTGGGATAACAAGCGTGCGCCACCACGCCCGGCGATAGGGCAGTTTTAAAGTGAAACCCATAAAGGAACCCCCGGGCAGTAGGGTGTGGCCCAATGGCACGCAAGGGGTTGGGTCATACGCCCCCTATCACCTATCATAGCCCTCTTGAGGCTAGGTGGGGCGGGTCTGCCAGCGCCATCTTTGCTATTGATATGCTGAATCGCTGAATTGCTGAATCGCTGCCACGTGGAAGAGGCCCGGTACTCTAGAGCAGGCCTCTGCTAGTTCACCGGGCCCTTTCATAGCACCGAGTAAAGGGCCCCGCATGGGGGGAGCTGGGAATGGTGGGGCACATCTATAATCCCAGTACTTGGAAGGCTGAGACTGGAGGATCACAGGTTCAAGACCAACCTCAGCAACCTAGCAAGACCCTGTTTCAAAGTAAAAAATAAAATAGGGCTGGGGGTGTAGCTCAGAGGTAGAATGCCCCTGGGTTCAATCCCCAGTAATAACAACAACAAGTTTGAAAAACACTGACCTAGTAGATATATTGTTTTATTAAGTCCTGAAACAGTAAAGCAAAGCTGTGAGGGTCAGGGTGAGGCAGGGCTCCGAGTCTGTGAGTGCAGGGCTGAGACAGCCCCTGGCCCCTCCTGCTGGGGTTGGGGGCTCATTAGCCCATGTTCCCCCAGCTTCCTGGTGGCGCACACCCTGGGGCGCCGGATGCTGTACCCGGGCTCCGTATACCTGCTCCAGAAGGCGCTCATGCCTGTGCTGCTGCAGGGCCAGGCCCGGCTGGTGGAAGAGGTGAGGCGCCCTGCCCCACCCCTGCCAGCCCTTCTCCCCTGGGGTGCGGCCTCCTGCCCCTCACAGCCCGGCCATGGCGTCTCCCTTCCTCAGTGTCACGGGCGCCGGGCAAAGCTGCTGGCCTGTGATGGCAACGAGATCGACACCATGTTTGTGGACCGGCGGGGGACGGCCGAGCCCCAGGGACAGAAGCTGGTGAGAGGGAGCAGAGGGCCGGAGGCTGGAGTGTGGGGAGGACGGTAGAGGTTCTGGGGACCCCAGTGCTAGAGCACCTTCCAATCTCCCCGCGCCGCCCTAAAGAACTCTTCTATAGGAAAACTCTGAGACAGGCCAATAGATGAAGTAGGAATTGACATTCAAAGACCAAAAAATAATCATCATATTAGTCTCTACTTAGACAGCATTTACCATATGCAAGACATATTTAATCCTCATAACAATCCTGTGAGGCAGGATTTTTTTTTCTTTTTTCTTTTTGATATTGGAGATTGAACCCAGGACATTCTACCTCTGAGCTACACCCCCAGCCCTTTTTATTTTGAAACAGGGTCTCACTGAGTTGCAGAGGGCCTTGCTAAGTTGCTGAGGCTGGCCTCAAACCTGCAGTCCTCCTATCTTAGCCTTCCATGTACTGGGATTACAGGTGTGCACCACCACGCCCCATGAGATAGTTATTATTTATATTAACCCAGTTTACAGATAGTGAAACCGAGGCACAGAATAACTTTTCCAGACCATAGTAAGTAGTGTAGTGGTACTTGGACCCAGGCAGCCTGGCGCCAGTCTCGTGCTGCCTAGAAGCGGCCTGGAAGGAGCCCTGAGCCAGGAGTCTGGGGAGCCGGGTTCTGGTGACAGCGCCATCTGCCTGCCATAAGAATTGATGCAGGTCTCACCATCTCTGGCCTTCAGCTTGGGGCACCATAGAACTGGAGTTTAAATGACATAAGACTAGAGCCCAGGGAGGGAGGGGGAAAGCAACGAGCATACCACACGGCAGAAGCAGCCACGAACAGACCCCAACTAGACAGGGAAGAAGGCCCGGAGCCCGAGCTCAGTGGTAGAGCCAGTGCGCAGGACGTGCGAGGCCGAGTTCAATCCCCAGCACACACACAAATCCGCACTCCCCTCCTGAGCGCGCTACCTGGTGGCCGCCCACGGGAGATGCACTCTGTGCTGGGCGGCGGAACTGTCCAGCTTGAGTCTTCCGAGGGCCCGGGTGGCTGCGCATTTGCAGTCACTTTGCCCCTCATCTTACCGACCCTGTGGAAGAAGTTTCCACTCCCCTTGGAAGAGACGGGAAGTGCCCGCTTCCTCCTCCCCGCTCCCTGCCCACGCGGGACTGCAGTCCCGACTTGGAGCCCTCTCCCCAGGTGATCTGCTGCGAGGGCAACGCGGGCTTCTACGAGGTGGGCTGCGTCTCCACGCCCCTGGAAGGTAGGCGGGCGGCGGCTCAGCCCTCCATCTCTGCCCCTTGGAATGGAATGTTCGTGCCTCCCACGCTGCTCCGACCTCCCAGGCCTGACCTCCACTCTCTTTGGGCGAGGCCTGAGTCTCTCACCTTTGAGGAAGTCCTGCTCGCTTTTGCAAAGCGTGTCCCCAGCCGTGTCCTCACTTTATCATGCTCTTCCGTCCTGTTCACCCACGCAGTCGCACATCTCTCCTTTCTGCTGCCTCAGAACCTTCGGCATCATCTCCCTGTCCCGGGAAGGCTCGGGGTTGTCTCTGAGCGGGAGGGTCCCTTTGCCGCCCTTCCCGAGTTAGAGAGGCCGGGCCTCAGGTCTCAGGCCCTCCTCCTCTGTGTTGCAGCTGGATATTCAGTCCTGGGCTGGAATCACCCAGGCTTCGCTGGAAGCACGGTGAGACCCTCTGGAATCCCAGAATTATGTCTGTCTCCCTCTGGTCGGCCACTTGGGGGGAGGCAGTGGAGTGCGTGTTTCTGTGGGGCCTGGTGTTGGGGGCTGGGAGGTGGTGAATGGAAAGGCTGCCTGGGAGCTGCGCCCCCTCCTCACCGGGGCGCTGGCGAAGGAGGCAGCCATGTCATTGTAAACGGCTGTCTTCTGGAAAGAACGGCCCCTCCCACTTCCTCTTCTTGCACCTCTTCTCTGTCTGTTGCAGGGTGTCTGTAGGAAGGGTGTACCCTAGGAGGGTACAGGTGGCAGGTGAGCCGGCTGTGGTGTGACCCCCTCCTGCCTTTGCCCTTCCTCCTGCAGGGGGCGCCGTTCCCACAGAATGAGGCCAATGCCATGGATGTCGTGGTCCAGTTCGCCATCCACCGCCTGGGCTTCCAGCCCCAGGATATCATCGTCTACGCCTGGTCCATTGGTGGCTTCACCGGTACCAGCCTCCCTCCCGGGCCCCACTGTAGACACCTTCATGCCCCTGAGCCAGGAGAGCTGGGATAAGGCACTGCTGGCTCTGGAGGGGGTGGGCGCTCAGGGAAGAAGAGGGAAGCCAGCATGGTGGCACATGCCTAGAATCCCGGTGTTGGGGAGACTGAGGCAGAAGGATTGCAAGTTTGAGGCCAGCCTCATTAACTTAGTGAGACCCTGTTTCAAAAGTTTTTAAAAAGCCGGGCGTGGTGGCACATGCTTGTAATCCCAGTACTTTGGGAGGCGGAGACCGGAGGATCTGGGTTCGCGGCCAGCCTCAGCTTGCGCTCTCTCTCTCTCTCTCCCTGTCTCTCTCTCTCTCTCTTTCCCTCCCTGTCTCTCTCTCTCTCTCTCTACTTAGTGAGGCCCTCCGCAACCTCGTGAGACCCTGTTTCAAAATAATGTAGAAAAAATAGGGCCGGGGGTGTAGCATGGAGGTAGAACGCCCCTGGGTTCAATCCCCGGTACCGCAAAAAAAAAAAAAAGTTTTTAAAAAGGGGCTGGGGGTGTAGCTCAGGTAGAATGCCCCTGGGTTCCATCCTCAGTACAAAAAAAAAAAAAGCCGCGTGTGGTAGCGTACCCTTATAATCCCATTACTTGGGAGGCTGAGACAAGAGGATCGCAAGTTCAAGGACAGCCTCAGCAAAGTAGTGGGACTCTCATTAACTGAGTGAGACCCTGTTTCAAAATAAAAATAAACCGGGCGTGGTGGTGCACGTTTGTAATCCCAGTACTTGGGAAGCTGAGACCGGAGGATCTGGGTTCGCGGTCAGGCTCAGCTACTTGGTGATGCCCTCTGCAACTTAGTGAGACCCTGTTTCAAAATAAAGAATAAAAAACAGGGCTGGAGGTGTAGCTTGGAGGTAGAATGCCCCTGTGTTCAATCCCCAGTACTACAAAAAAAATTTTTTTAATTAAAAATAAATAAGTAAATAAAAATAAAATAGGGCTGGGTGTGTAGCTTTGAGGTAGAATGCCCCTGGGTTCATTCCCCAGTGCCAAAAAAAAAAAAAAGAAAAGAAAAGAAAAGAAAGAAGAAGCCAGGCGTGGTGGCGCATGCTTGTAATCCCAGTACTTGGGAGGCGGAGACCGGAGGATCCGGGTTCGCGGCCAGCCTCAGCTACTTAGTGAGGCCCTCTGCAACTTCGTGAGACCCGGTTTCAAAATAAAGAATCAAAAATAGGGCCGGGGGTGTAGCTCAGAGGTAAAATGCCCGTGGGTTCAACCCCCAGTACCACAAAAAAAAAAAAAAAAGAAAGAAAGGAAGGAAGGAAGAAAGAGGACGAAGTAGAAAGCCTCGTGGGCCTGGGAGAGAGTGCGCACTTGTGCACACCCTTTCCTCCCTCCCCTGTGCCTGGTCATTCAAGAAGTAGCCAGGCTCTCGGGTGGGGAGTTCAGGGAAGGGACGTCCTGCCTAGTATTTTCCATATGCTTCGATGTTCTGTCTCCCCCGATGGCGCCCTGGCCAAGGGAAGCGGGGTTAAGGAGAGGCCAGGGGACAACAGTATAGAGGACAGGGTTGGCCGTGGGATGAGGGCAGGGGTGGTGGGCAAGAGCCCCTCTCGGTCCTCACCCTCTTCCTTGTCCTGGTACCAGCCACATGGGCAGCCATGTCCTACCCAGACATCAGTGCCGTGATCCTGGATGCCTCCTTCGATGACCTGGTGCCCTTGGCCCTGAAGGTCATGCCGGACAGCTGGAGTGAGTGGCGCGCCCAGGGCTGGTGCTGGGAGCTGTTCTACCTGGAGGTGGTTCCCATTTCTGTGGGTGGGGAGCAGGTCACCCCGTTGTTGGGAAGTGGGAGGGCTCCAGCCCGGGGCCTCGGTTTTCCCCGTGCACAGTGGGGACCTGTATGTTGGGTGATGTCTCTGCCACCCCTTCACCTTCATCCCTCTCTAGGGGGCTTGGTGACCAGGACTGTGAGGCAGCATCTCAACCTAAACAATGCGGAGCAGCTGTGCAGGTGAGGGCCGGCCAGCGCCCACGTCTCACCCCACCACCCAGCCCCCACACCCGCCTGGCATTCAGGCTGAAATTAGTACTAACGTGAAAGTTGGTATGGCCACTGCCACACATCCCCCGGGTGACCCTGCCACCCCCAGCTGGCTTAACCCTTCCCAGGTCCCTGAGACCGTGGGCCTCCTCATGATCTGGCCCCCAAGGGGTTAAGGCCTGGCACAGCAGGGGTCTCCCCATGGGGCAGACTGACCAGAACTCATTCTTTTTTTTTAATTTCTATTTTTTGTGGCACTGGGGATTGAACCCAGGGGCATCCTACCTCCAAGCTACACCCCCCAAGCCCTGTTTTATTTTTATTTTGAAACAGGGTCTCGCTAGACTGATGAGAGCCTCACTACTTGCTGAGGCTGTCCTCGAACCTGTTATCCTCCTGTCTCAGTCTCCCAAGTACTGGGATTACAAGTGTGTGCCATCACGCCCGGCTTGAATGCTCATTCTTAAATATTCTCTAACCCCTGGGTGAAGGGCTAGCCCAGGGGACCCTGTTGTAGCAGGAAGTAAGAATGCTACCAGCGCAAGCCAGCGTGGCAGCACGTTCCTGCAATCCCAGTCCTTGGGAGGCTGAGACAGAAGGATCTCAGGTTTGAGGCCAGCCTCAGCAACTTAGCGAGACCCTCAGGAATTTAGGGAGACCCTGTTTCAAAATAAAAAATGGTTGGGGCTGTAGCTCGGAGGTAGAATGCCCCTGGGTTCAATCTCCAGTACCCCCCCAAATGCTACCAGCGCAGGTGGGCGTGGGCCAATTGTCACCTCTGCGCTGCTCTGTCCTGAAGGTACCAGGGCCCTGTGCTGCTGATCCGGAGAACCAAGGACGAGATCATCACCACTACGTGAGTGCCTGGGCGCCTCGGCCTCCTCGGACCCCAGGGATGGCTAGCAAGTCGCCCCTGCCACCTCTGTCCACCAACACCCAGCTTTCCAGATCCTTCCTCCCAACCTGCAGCCCCTCAGCATAATTCTTCTCACCCCCAGGGTTCCTGAGGACATCATGTCCAATCGAGGCAACGACCTCCTACTGAAGCTCCTGCAGTTCCGGTGAGCGCGGGGCTGGGTGGACACACAGGGACCCTGACGCCAGCGCGGGGCGGGAGCAGCCCGGAGGGAGTTGGGTTCACTCCTGACCTCCTGCCCCGTTCGCCTCCGCAGGTATCCCCGCGTGATGGCTGAGGAGGGCGTCCGCGTGGTCAGGCAGTGGCTGGAGTCCTCCTCCCAGCTGGAGGAAGGTGAGCAGCAGTGCGAGGCGCGCGGGCAGAACGAATCTCGCGGGCGGCCCCGGCCGGGCGTCGCTGTCACTGACGGTTGTCTTCTCTCTCCCTGACCAGCCTCCTTTTACAGCCGATATGAGGTGGAGGAGGACTGGTGTCTGTCCGTTCTCCGCTCCTACCAGGCAGAACACGGGCCCGACTTCCCCTGGAGCGTGGGTAAGGAGGGCCTGGGGCAGGAGGGGGTGGGAAGAGCCCGGGGAAGGGACAGATGCCCAGGGATGTGGCGGGTTTGAGCGCCTCCTCTCCGCAGGGGAGGACATGAGCGCGGAAGGACGGCGGCAGCTGGCTTTGTTTCTGGTGAGCTCAGAGTGGGAAGCATGAATGGAGGGGTCACATAGAGGGCTTGGGGACAGGGGAGCCCCTATAAGCAAGGGAAGTGGCAGCTTTCGTGAAGGGGTGGTGGGTGGGGAGGGTAGGTGGTGGCCCCACGCCCACCTCCCCGTCCGTCCCTCTCCTCAGGCTCGGAAGCACATGCACAACTTCGAGGCGACGCACTGCACCCCACTCCCAGCCCAGAACTTCCAGATGCCCTGGCACCTCTAGGGCTGCACTGGGACTTGTTCTGGAGGAACACGCTAGGAGGAGACACGAGGGAAGACCCCCCTGTGTGTGGTTCTCTGTGTTCATGTTTCTGTTGATAGTTTGTGGAAAGGGGGGACCGTCCCCCTCCTCACCACTGTCCCCCTGCACGTTCCTCTCATCCACGTGGCACCACCGGACCCACCCAACAAACCCTGCAGTAAATGAATGGATTATTCCTAATAATTAATTAAAAAGGTATTTTTTCTACTATCTGGCTAATTGTGTGACTCGTGTCCATGGAGCTAGGGGCCAGTGGTGGGGAGAACAGAGGCCCCAAGTGGCTAGGCTCTGGGAACCCTAACTCCAGTCAGCTTATGCCAGGCCCGGTGGCGCACACCTGTAATCCCAGTATTTGGGAGGCTGAGACAGGAGGATTGCAGGTTTGAGGCCAGCTCTAGCAACTTAGTGAGGCCCTATTTCAAAATAAAAAATAAAAAACCCAGGCTTAGTGGTGCATGCTTGTAATCCCAGTACTTGGGAGGCTGAGACTGGAGGATCCGGGTTCATGGCCAGCCTCAGCTACTTAGGCCCTCTGCAATTTAGTGAGACCCTGTTTCAAAAAATTAAAAAAATAAAAAGTGCTGGGGATATAGTTCAGTGGGCAGAGCACCTCTGGGTTCCATCTCCAGTTGCACAGCAAAAAAAAAAAAGAAAAGCCAGCTTAACCCTCCCATCTCTGTGCTGCTCATCTGAGCGGTCCTCGTGTAGCAGGTCCCCAAGCCTCCCCTGGACTGCCCACTGCTATCACTCCGCAGCTTCCCTGGCTCCACCGTCCCCCTCCCCAGTCCTTCCTGCATGTCACCCCCCAGCCCATGGTTACCCCCTCTTGCTTATAACTTGTTTACAAAATGCTTTCTAGGCCAGGCATGGTGGCACATGCCTGTAATCCTAATACTTGGGAGACTGAGACAGGAAGAACGCAGGTTCGAGGCCAGCCTCAGCAACTTTGCAAGACCCTGTTTCAAAATAAAAAATAAGAGCTGGGCGTGGTGGCGCACACTTGTAATCCCAATACTTTGGAAGGTGGAGGCCGGAGGATCCGGGTTCACGGCCAGCCTCAGCTCACTCTCTCTCTCTTTCTCTCTCTCCCTGTCTCTCTCCCTGTCTCTCTCTCTTTCTCTCTCTCTCTACTTAGTGAGGCCCTCCGCAACCTCGTGAGACCCTGTTTCAAAATAAAAGTATAAAAAATAGGGCCGGGGGTGTAGCGTGGAGGTAGAATGCCCCTGGGTTCAATCCCCGGTACCGCTAAATAAATAAATAAATAAATAAATATAAATAAATAAATAATAAAATAGGGCTGGGGGTCTAGCTCAGAGGTAGAATGCCCCTGAGTTCAACCTCCAGTACCAAAACAAAACAAAACGAAAAGAACAACAAAAAATCCTGCTTTCTAGTATTGGATTTTACCTACTCAGCTCCTCTATTGATTTCCAGGTCCAGCCTGCTTGGCGTCACTCCTGGCTCAGCTTGTTGACCCCCGCAGGGAGGGAGCCACAGCCTGTCCCTGTGTCTTCTGCAGCAAATTCTGCCCGCCCTCCTCACCACGTCAGCAAAACTCCTCACACCCTTTCTGCAATCGACCAACACGGGTCAAATGCCAGGGACCAAGGACTCCTATCCTGGAACCGCTCTTTCCCTTTTAGACAGCTCTGTTAGAAAATTCTTGGGCTGACCCTGAGGAAATTGGTTCCCCATAACTTTGACCTATTTCTAATCCTTGGACCTCGTGGAACAGAATGAGTCCCTCTTCAACCCAGAGAAGTTTGTCACTTGGCCACCTACTTCCCTTGCAAACTTCTCTTTCCAGATGAAATGTTCCAAGTTTACCACCCAGGGACAATTGTTTTGTACAAGATGCTTAAATGGGGGGGGGGTGTTCTGATGTCCTAGGTATAGTCTCTGGCTCATTTCTTTTGTGTGTGTATGTGTGTGTGTGGTACTGGGAATTGAACCCAGAGGCATTCTACCTCCGAGCTACACCTCCAGACCAATTTCATTTCTAGTTTGGAAACAGGGTCTCACTAGGTTGCTGAGAGCCTCACTAAATTGCTGAGGCTGTCCTCGAACCTACAGTCCTGCTGTCTCAGCCTCCCAAGTACTAGGAGTACAAGTGTAGGCACCACACCCAGCTTCTGGCTCATTTCTGTCTCTTCCAACCCCAGGGCATGACCTTCCTCTGTAGCCCTGGGGGTAGAGACTGTCTGCCCCCATTAGCTCAGCAGCTCCTAGGGATTGAGACCAGAGGCATTGTACCCCTGAGCTACACCCCCAGCCCTTTTTATTTTTTTGTTTTGAAAAAAAGTCTCAAACATCCGGACGTGGTGGTGCATGCTTGTAATCCCAGTATTTGGGAGGCTGAGATAGGAGGATAGCAGGTTCAAAGCCAGCCTCAGCAACCTAGTGAGAACCCTGTTTCTAAATAAGAAATAAAATTAAGCTGGGCATGGTGGCACACACTTGTAATCTCAGTACTTGAGTAGGGAAGCCGCCGAGAGAGACCACTCAAAGCTCGCGTCCAAATCAGAGTCATTTATTCACAGCTGTGGGCTGTTTCCTCAAGAGATCAGCCCTGACTGGTAAAAGGATAGGGTTTGTATAACAACCATAGAATTACATCAGCTGTAGCAACCACAGAATTACATCAGCTGTAGCAAATAGACACAGAAGCTAATTTAGACAGTTACAGTAGTTATCAGTTTCTGAAACCTGGGTCAGTTACAGGGCATCTGATTCTGAGGACTATCTGACTATCTCACTTGGGAGGCTGAGACAGTAGGATCACAGGTTCGTGGCCAGCCTCAGCTACTTAGTGAG